>JAJJMC010014301.1:5982680-6042286 GCA_023531435.1 Papaver californicum | reverse complement strand
ATTATTATTATTATTATTATTATTATTATTATTATTATTATTATTATAATGGAAAGACTTTCATTAAAGGGAGAAAAATGTTTTTTACATAGTGTTGGTAGGGAGCCTTGCCACAAGATGTGCCCCTACTCCTTTCTGAATGGAAATGCCTAATCTAAAGAAAAGGGAATCCCCGGCTTTGTATTATAGTCGTGGCTAGCCATGCAGTTCTGCAGTCTCGTCATGAAGACAATCGTGTCATCTCCCAACTCCCTCAGAGTCGTAAAGGCGAGAACTCCCAAGTCGTATCCATGCTCGTTACATTTTTCCAAATATTTATTACGTTTACGCGTAACAACATTAGCAATGGAAATCCCTAGCGTAAACGCAACCCTCATGCCACCTGCAAACGGGGACACCCCTGTGACGTCAAAGCACACGTCTCGGCCGTCCTCCCAGTTGTATACCAGAATGTCCGCGGGCCTAAGAGCGCTTGCATTGTCAGATAAGAAGCCCAGCTTGACTTCCTTGCGGCCGAGACGCCAGCTTTAAAACACATATCCGCCACCACGTATCTTACTAGGTCATGCCTGAATTTGAGGCCCACCTCGGTAGCACAATGCAAAGCATGATCCCAAAACGCATCCATTTCTGTGCCGCAGAAGGAACATGTGATGTCGTCCACAAACATAACAATGCCCATCCTATAACAAAGTATATCCCTGAATTGGCGAGGCCCAATGAATTGGTGTAACCCAACAATTGGAATAGATTTGAGGTAGTCTTGCGCGTGACTCATTCTATTACATTGCCATAAGATGCAATCGCGTTCAGTCTGAGTGAAACTGCTGGGGATACCCTTCTTCACCGTATCAAAGTACAACACTGCCAGAGAATGCATAGGACGGGGGGAACTTTCTTTAATACTAATAATAGAAAGGGGGATCCCACAGACCTGACTGAAGCTGAGCACGGCTTGCTGGAAGCTTTGATTTCGTGCCACGTCCATATCCACCTGGAGAATGGTGTTCTGCATCTGGGTTGTCTGGATGCAAGAGGCAAGGTAGCTGTAATAGCTAGAATCCTTCATCGTGTAAACCCCTAACCCCCCCATCCTTCATGGGCAAGGAGGCTAAGCGCATCTGGTATGGACCAAAGCCGGCACCATCACTGGTGACCAAGTGTCTAAGGAACTGACATAAACGCTGGTCATAGTAATCAGCTGATTGGTGCAAGGAGAGGGGCTGGTGGTCCTCATGGTGAAGTACAAGCGAGATACCCCTGCACAATTTCTAAGGAGGAGTAATTCACTTTGTGGATCCTGAAGGATCTTCAGGGCCTCCATTAACTGTAGAGTCTTCTCCATTTTGTGTTGGACCATCTCATTGCAAAAGTTAGCATCCAGACTAACCGTCCCCCCTAGGAGCTTCACCCCTCGAGGTTGTCAAATAATAATAATAATTATTATTATTATTATTATTAGGAACGAAAAAAATTTATTAAATAGGAAAAAACGATTACACATTAGTGGTAGGAAGCCTCGCCACAAGCTGGGCTCCTACACCCTTTTATATGGAAATCTCTAGTCTAAAGAAAAGGGAGTTACCTATTTTGTAATTGTAGTCTTAGCTTGCAATGCGATTCTTCAGCCTTGACACTAAAGCTATAAGGTCCTCTCCTAATTCTTTTAAAGTGGTGAACGCTACCACATTGAACCCATATCCATGTTCCTCGCATTGGGTTAGGCATTTGCTATTCTTGCGAGTCGTAGCGTTCGAAATTACCTGATTGGGCATGAAGACGGCTCTCCTGGTACCAGTGAACGGAGACACTCCTGTCACGTCAAAGCATACGTCTCGGCCATTCTTCCAATTGTACACTAGGATATCTGTCGTCCTCAAGGAGTTTTCATTGTCCAAGAGGAAGCCCAGGTTGGCTTCTTTACGAGCGGAGACTCCAGCTTTGTAACACATGTCTGATAGCACATCCCTGACTAAATCATGTCTAAACTTAAGGCTACCTCACTGGCAGAATAAAGTGCATGATCGCCAAAGACGTCCATACCATGTCCACAACAAGAACATAAGCTTCCCTCCTCAAACTGTGACAAACCAAGCCTATAACTAAGGACAACCCGGAATTGTCGAGGCCCAATATATTGGTGAAGCTCTGCTATGGGGATGGCCTTAAGGAAGTCTTGGGCATGGCTCACCTTGTTGCATTGCCAAAGGATGGTGTCTCGCTCGGACAAGTTGAAGCTAGTGGGTATATTCTTCTTGACCACATCAAAGTATTAGGATGCCAAAAGTGCATAGGGCGCGGGGCAGTGACTTGGATGTTGGCACTAGAAAGAGAGATCCCACAGGCTTGTGTAAACCTGGCTTGAGCCTGTTGGAGGCTTGGGTGTTGGTCAGCGTCACAATGGGTTTTAAGGATGACGTTCTGCAGTTGTTGTGTTTGTATGCAGGAAGCTAGGAAGTTATAGTGGCAGGCATCCCCCATGGTGTAAACCCCTAGGCCACCATCCTTCATTTGTAAAATGGCTAGATGCATCTGAGTAGGACCAAACCTGCGCGATCTCCTGTCACTATGTTTCTGAGAAACTGCATGAGGTGTTGGTCAAAATGAGCCGCTGGGGTCTGGAGGGCTTGAGGATTAGTGGATCTCAGTGTGAAGAAAAATATGGAGATTCTGGCACAATTTCTTAACAATAAGAG
This sequence comes from Papaver californicum, assembly GCA_023531435.1. Taxonomy (NCBI): domain Eukaryota; kingdom Viridiplantae; phylum Streptophyta; class Magnoliopsida; order Ranunculales; family Papaveraceae; genus Papaver; species Papaver californicum. The sequence continues at coordinate 6,039,590 of JAJJMC010014301.1, read as the reverse complement.
CTTACTTTATGGGTCCTGCAATGCCTTCAAAGACTGCATAAGCTGACAAGTCTTATCCACTCTTCCCTGTACCAAATCTCTGCAGAAGCTTGAATTTAAGATGACTGGCCCACCTAGAAGCTTAACCCCCTGAGATGGTATACTAATGCCTGCAGGGAAGATACCCTCCACCAAAATTCTAGGTTCAACCATAGGCCAGAAGAGCTCTGTCTTGCTGATGTTGAGGAAGAGCCCTCTGCTGCTGCCTTCTCTCTAGATGATTTTCAAGGCTTTGGCTACCTCACCTGCAATTGTACCATCATCTAGGTACCAAGCATTCATCACAAGGGATCACTCAGGAGCTATCTGAGAGATAAGGGGATGCAAGGTTAGTGAAAAAGGAAAGGGTCCAAGGGGGTCCCCTTGTTGCACTCCTTGAGAAGAAAGAAGAACGTGATCCTGGTAATATAATTTTGCTGGATTTGCATAGCAAAATTCTACCCATCTAGAGATGCTTGGGCATTTGCTCCTCACCTCATAAAGCATTACTGTTCTGTCCAACAGGTTGAAAGCATTTCTTAAGTCAATCAGCAGCATACTCATGGTCTGACAACTCCCCTCATCTCTAAAAACTTGTTAGCTGAGTGGAGGATGGCTTCTCCCCCACACTGGACACCCACACCAAACTTGTGATCACCTAGGTAAGGAGCCAATTCCTTACAAACTGTTGTTGCTGCCAGTTTGGAGCACAACCTCCTCCGGATAGTCCCTACTGCAATTGGCCGTATACCACCTCCTGTCTTGAGAAGAGGGGTCAAAGGAGCGCTAACCACATATTCACCCAACATGGGGGGTATTTTCCTGCAATCCACGGGTTAACCATGCCTGTTAAGGGGATGAGAATCTCATCGGCAACAACGAATGCAGGTCCACTTAAGGCATCTAATAAGTGTTGTGCCCTGAGGCCTTCCCTTCCACAAGAGGTACCCTTAGGGAAACCTTTCATATCACTTAAGACAGCTTCCTTGTCCACACATAGAACCTCTTCCTGGATGTGGCCCTCTGGGATACCTGGTGATGGGACAATGGGGTGCTTGTTCCTCAGATCATTAAGTGTTGTTTGAGAGGTTGGTGCAAGACCATTAGAAAACAATACTTTAATTGCTATCGTGTATTTACTATAGCTCAATTTCCTCTTACAAGCATTGAGGTTTGAGCCACCCTGGTTCTTTTAGGTTCCTTGCTCCTTTGTGTGTTTGGTGACTCCAGTAGGTCGTGCACAAAGCTGTTGCACCCCACTTCATTCCATCTTTGTAGGGCATGGTTTATGCTGGATGCCTGAAGCTTCTTTCTTGTGCCAGACATCTCTTCCCTGGAGTTTCTTGCATTGTACAAGCCAAGAGTGCAAATGGGCAACAGCAACAGATGCACCCACACTTCCAAGTATGTAGGATTGGTTATGACTCTCTCCAACATGGACTTGAGGGTCCTGGAAAATCTCACCCTAAACTGTTGTGGGATGATGGCAACTGTAGGCACATTCCTCATGAAGAGCTGGTTAAGCATATATAAGGGGGAACTGGCAGGTACCACAGGATCAGTAGATGTCACTATTTCTGGAGCATTGAGTGGTTTATCAATCTCAGAAATCAAGAACTCTGCTGTCAGGCCATTGAGTGGCTTGCGAATAAAATCAACATGGTTGCGGCAGGGTCTCCTCCAAGAATAAGTATGCATACACAAAGAGCACAACCACATTTGTAAACTTGACAAAACCTGTTCCCAAGCTGTGTATACTGATAGGTCAGAGCTAATTCGATTTCTACAGGATGTCCTTGCTTCATATGATGGCATATGCCTGTCTTGTAAATGTCTATGGAATCCAGACCTGCTGAAGCCCCTACCACCAACCCCATCTGTACACCTATCACCCCCCCTAAATGGACAGTGGAAGAAAGATTCACATTGGGAACCTATTTCTTCACTGCATGTTAAGCCCATAGCTGATCTGGTGGTTGGCATTGTAATGTGGAAAGATCTGTAGCTAATCTTGAAGTGAAAATGAACTGCAATGACCCAAAAATGTGTCTCTGGAAGGGACACAGACACCACTATACAAGAGCCTGTAACAGTAGAGTAAACTTGCACCCACAAGAGAAACCTGCTGATAATCAAGAAATGAAGTGAAATGAACTAAACACTAGATGTGTCCCAATAAGGAACACTGACTCCAAAATGCTGATGCTAAGACTAGATGAATTAAATTTGAAGAAAATTTGTGTTAAGATAGAATGTGTCTCTGGAAGGGACACAACCAACAAAATGCAGGTATTGAATGTACAAACTGGTAGCCACAAGACAGACCAAGTGCTACTCAAAATGTGAAATGTAATTGAAATGAAAAGTGAATGTGACTCTGAAGGAAGCACAACCACCACAAGATTACGACTAAAACCAGGTGTATGGAAAAAAAACCACAAATGTGCCCTAGATATAATCGGAAAATGGGATTGACCTGGAATAGACCGTGAATGTGAATGTGTTTCTGGGTGGAACACAGACACCAAAAAGCGAAAGCATAAATTGGATTTACAAACTGGAAAATAAAACGAAGGAAACCTAGAAATTGAATCTATTGAATCTACTGGAATACTATTATGTACAGCTGAAGAAAAGGTTTTAGGAGATCTATCAAGGCAGAGCGTGAGATGAAACGTAGAGACCATACCTGATGCTTGGGTATTGCCCGAATCCCAGCTGAAGACAAGCTCGTGGAGTTCATTGAAGACTCCATTAATGCAACTGGAGCTTCTCTCTCCTCTTGAAGACTCTATTATTATTATTATTATTATTATTATTATTATTATTATTATTATTATTATTATTATTATTATTATTATTATTATAAAAATAACTTTCATTAAAGGGAGAAAGGAAGTTACATAGAGTTGGTAGGTAGTCTAGCCACAAGCTAAGCCCCTACACCTTTTTGAATAAAAATGCGTAGTTTAAAGAAAAGAGAATTGCCAATTTTGTAGTTGTAATCGTGACTAGCCATGCAATTCTGCAGCCTTGTCATAAAGACCATTGTATCCTCTCCTATATCGCCTAGGGTCGTAAAAGCAAACACACCTAAGCCGTATCCATGGTCACTGCATTTAACCAAATACTTTTTTCGCTTACGGGAGACAACATTGGAGATAGCAGTCCCCAGGGATACCCCTGTAACATCAAAGCACACATCTCGGTCTTCCTCCAAGTTATAAAAAAGTATATCAGTGGGCCTCAATAAGTTTGTGTTATCGTCTAAAAAGCCCAGATTAACTTCCTTTCGGGCAGGACACTGGCTTTAAAACATATGTCAGCAACTACATCCCTAACAAGATCATGCCTGAATTTGAGGCCCACCTCGCTAGCACAATGTAAGGCATGATTACCATAAGCGTCCATTGCCCTAACACAAAAGGAACAAGGGATGTCCCCAACAAAAATTGGTATACCCAACCTGTAGCTGAGTATGGCCCTAAACTGGCGAGGCCCAACTGCTTGGTGTAGCCCAGCGATGGGGATGGCCTTGAGATAGTCTTGGGCATGGGCCATTCTGTTATACTTCCACAATATGCAGTCTCTTGTAGTCTGTTAGAAGCAGCTGGGGATATTCTTCTTCGCCATATCAAAGTACAACACTGCCAAGTGTCACGGGCTAAGATTTTGGACTAGACCGTGCGGCACTTGAACTCTTCAAGTAAGCCTAAAAGAACACAAGAGAATTGGAGACTTAAAGATTTTAAGTGGGAGAGAGTATTTGATTATAAGAGAGAGAATGTTATAATTGCTTAAGAGCTTGTTGGTGGATGATTTGAGCAAATGAGCTCTCCACCTTATATAGTGTACTATGGAGGATTCTAGAATATGTTCTAGAATCATCATCTTCCAGAGTATTCTACCAGTATCATGAATATACAATAAAATATTATATATACAAGAACATTCTAGTATGTTGTGGACTTCCTTAATCTTCTAGGTCCTTCTAATGGACCTAGACTCTTGTCATGGGCTAACCCAATATGTGGGAAAATGGGTGGGCCGTGACATTCTCCCCCACCTATTCTCGCGAAGTCCTCGTCGCGGCTTGATTGTGAAACTGGTTGATCGCATCCTTGAATTTCCAGAGAGACGCTTCGGGATCCCATGTTCCTTCTTGTATGGATGCATATTTCCATTTCACTAAGTATTCTTTGTAAGGCGGAACACCCTTCCTTCGAACAATCCGTTCGGCTAATATCTCGTTTATAGCTTTGTCGAAGGACGTTGCAATCATGGGTGGTGCGCGGATTGATACTCCCCGACTCTCGTCTTTCTCGTCTTTATTGAATGTCTTTAAGTTGCTAACGTGGAAGAAGGGATGGATTTTCATCTTTGATGGAAGCTCCACTCGGTAAGAAGCTTTGCCCACTTTGGCTAGTACTTCGAACGGCCCTTCGTGTAGAGGTCGGGTGTACTCGAATTGTTGGGGCAAAAGCTTGACAAATACCTTATCGCCAACTTGGAACTCCATATTTCGCCTCTTCTTATCGGCCCACTTCTTCATCTTCTTGGATGCTTTTATCAATTGGGCGTGTGCTAAGTCCCTTTGCTGCTGCCAATCCTTCACGGTCTTGTATCTCCGGGGCTAGCACATGCATAAAAAGTGGCCAAGGTACTTGGCATCAAGGGCTGTTGTCCGGTTGTGAGCTCAAATGGGCTCTTCTCTGTAGGCTCCGAACGTTGTAAATTGTAGAAGAATTGAGCTATATCGAGAAACCTAGACCAATCTAGCTGATTAGCACTAACATAATGCCTAATGTAAAGCTCCAACAAAGCATTCACCCGCTCGGTTTTCCCATCGGATTGAGGGTGGAAGCTTGTTGAGAAGTTCAGCTCAGTACCCATCATCTTGAAAAGCTCCGTCCAGAATTTTCCCGTAAAGCGAACGTCTCGATCGCTCACAATGTTCTTTGGAACTCCCCAATACTTCACCACATTTTTGAAGAAGAGCTTGGCTGCCTCCTCTGTTGTACATCCGGGTGTGGCTGCTGCGAATGTCTCATACTTGGTGAACCTGTCCACCACCACCATAATTGTGTCAAACCCATCTGACTTGGGTAAGCATGTGATGAAGTCCATTGAGACGCTCTCCCACGGTCTCTCAGGAATAGGCAACGGCTCTAACAGTCCGCCAGGCTGCTTTTGCACAATCTTGTCTTGATGGCAAACAAGACATGTCCGCACATAGGCCTCTATGTCGTCGCGGAGTTGTGGCCAGAAGAACTTCTCATGCACAACGGCTAATGTGCGATGATTGCAGCGGTGACCTGCCCACCGTGAATCATGGCACTCCTTAATAATGTCTCTCCGCAAGTTGTCCCACCGCGGCACATAGACCCTTCTCCCCATGGTGAACAGTAGGTCATCATCGATCTAAAACTTCGTCGTCTTGCCGGTTTTGGTGAACTCTACCAAACTCTTCGCCGTTGGATCTTTGCTCAACCCTTTCTTCACACGGTCTATTAATGTGCTGCTGGCTTGCGTGAGATTGGAGAACTCTTCTTTTCGGCTAAGTGCATCAGCAACCACGTTACCTTTTCCTGGCTTGTATTCTAGATCATAGTCGAATTCCGCAAGGAAGTCTTGCCACCTAGCTTGCTTCGGGCTTAACTTCTTTTGCGTTTGGAAATAGCTTGTTGCAACATTGTTCGTCTTGACCATAAACTTTGATCCGAGAAGGTATTATCTCCATACTCGTAAGCAATGCACCACCGCCGTCATCTCTTTTTCTTGAACGGTATACCTTTTCTCGGTATCGTTCAATTTGCGACTTTCGAATGTAATAGGGTGTCCGTCTTGCATCAACACTCCTCCTATTGCAAATTCGGAAGCATCTGTGTGTACCTCAAATGGTAGGCTTGGGTTGGGAAGTTGCAAGACCGGCTCTTCGAGCACTGCCTGTTTTAGCTGCTTGAATGCTTCTTGGCATCGGGTCGTCCACTCCCAAGTTTTTCCTTTCTTCAGCAGGTCTGTCAACGGAGCTTTCTTCCGTGAGTATCCTAGGATGAACCTTCGATAGTAGTTGATGAGGCCTGGGAACGATCGCAACTCCGGCACTTTGGTAGGGGCTGTCCAATCTTGGATGGCGCGGACTTTGGCGTCTTCCATCATAAGTTTTCCGCTACTGATCTTGTGACCTAGGAAGGAAACTTCCTCTTGGGCAAAGGAGCACTTCTCTTTCTTCACATATAGATCTTTTTCCTTTAGTGCTTGGAAAACAGAACACAAGTGGCTCCCATGCTTCTCCAAGGTCTTGCTATAGATCACTATATCGTCAAGATAGACCACCACAAACTTGTCCAAGTATGGGTGAAAAATCTTGTTCATCAATGTGCAGAAAGTAGCGGGAGCATTAGTTAAACCGAAAGGCATAACAAGAAATTCATAAGCCCCATACCTCGTGACGCATGCTGTCTTTGGCTCGTCGCCTTCCGCGATCCTCACTTGGTAGTATCCCGACCGCAAGTCCAACTTTGAGAAGTACCTCGCCCCTCCAAGTTGATCGAATAGATCTGCAATGAGCGGTATTGGATACTTGTTCTTTATGGTCACCTTGTTGAGAGCCCGGTAATCGATGCACAACCGCATTGCTCCATCTTTCTTCTTCTGGAACAGTACCGACGCTCCATATGGTGCTTTTGACGGCTGGATGTAGCCCGCATCCAGCAAGTCCTTGAGTTGCTTCTTCAATTCAGCCAACTTTGGTGGAGACATACGATAGGGTGCTTTTGCGGGAGGCTTAGCGCCTGGATCTAGCTCGATCGCATGATCGATCTCCCTTTGTAGCGGCAACTTCTTGGGAAGCTCTTTTGGCATCACGTCCCCAGTTCTTCGAGAACCTTTGTTATGGCCTTTGGGACTTCTTCCCCTTGGGTTGTTGGCTTCTCCTCCTTCATCGTTGATATGAAGGTCACTTCGCTTTCTTGAACCCTTTGGAAAGTTTCAACGCCGACAGCACCGTGGTCTTCTTTTTCTCTTTAGTCACCGGTATAAGGTGAGATGATTTGTCTCCGAGTATGCACAAGGAGTCGAAAGGTGGCATGGGAATGGCCCGTTTTGCGCACATGAATTCCATGTCCAATACCATGTCGAAGTCGTCCATGGGGATCACCGAGAAGTCGACCGGTCCAGCCCACCGGTCGAGATGCATTTCTACGCCACGCGCCACGCCTTCTAGTGGATTTGCATCCGAGTTCACTGCCTTCACGGTGCCTCCTCCTTTAGCAAACTTCATGCCTAGTCGCAATGCTTCCTTCTTCGACACGAAGTTGTGCATAGCACCTGTATCTACTAAGGCGCTGGAGGTTTTCCCATTCACTTGGACGTTTACGAACATAAGCGTCTTGTCCTTGCTTTTAGACTTCTCCGTCTTAGCTTGGACACTGTTTAGATTTCGGAGCGAACTCACCACGGAGTCTCGTTCCTCTTCGGATCCAATATCCTCCATCAACGCGGTAAGCTTACCCTTCTTCGGGAAATCGCGGACTTTGTGATCCCCTTAACATAAGAAGCAAGAGAAGGAGCGCTTACCTTTGTCTTTGTGATCGGACGCTTTGTCCTTCCACGAAAGATATTTCTTTGGGGCATGCTTGTCTCTATCTTCTCTTGCTTCCCCACCTTTGGCATGGTGGCCCCGTGAAGTTCTTCTTTCTTCGGATCTTGTACTCATTGAAGTCTTCGTTCTTTCTTCAAAGCTTGGCCTTTCGATCAGGGTCTCGGCTACGGATATTTCTTCGGTCAGAGTTTGAACGTGACGACGATCTAGCTCTTTCTTTACCCATGGCTTTGCTCCGCACAAGAAGTTGAAGAGCTTCTCTTCTTCAGATAGATTGGGTATCTCTAGCAGCAAGTTTGTATACATCTAGGTATACTCTTTGGTTGTACCCGTTTGACGAAGATACTTCAACTTCGCTCTTGCTTCATAAGCCGCATTCTCCGGGTAGAAGTATTTCTTAAGATCGGCTTTAAAATCTGACCAAGTATGATAGTAGCCATACCTTGCTGAATTTCCTGGCTTCGAAGTCTCCACCATGCCAAAGAGTTCTCCGTGAGAAACACTGTGGCTCTTTTTATCTTCCTTGCATCGCCTCCATCTCCAGATGTTCAAAATACCTTTCACAACTCCATATGAAAGTATCAATCTCCTTCGCGTCTCTTTTCCCATTATACAGTGTTGGCTTGGGAGCATCCTCTCTTGAGAGTCTGCTTGGCCCCTCGTGCATGGCTTGGTTTATGGCAGCCTTTTTGCACAATACTAATTCTCCTTTCACCGCCTCTAGCTCTTGCTCAACTGACAGCAATTTGGCCTTCACCTCCTCCACGGCATCCTCCACCACATCTTGGATTCGAGCTTCTGCGTCCATCTTGATACCGTCCACCGCCTTGCTTATGGACTCCTCGAAGGTATCTTTCCACCCTTCAAGAGTCTCCTTCGTTAGGAATTCTTCCTCGGCGTGCATAAGGAAATCGCTTACTCGCTTTTCCATACGTACCGTTCTTGCCTCAAGACTTGTTTACGTATCCTTGGACTTGCCCCTTTTCTTGGCCTGGCCATCGACACCTTTCTCCATGGTGTTGTTGCTATTAACGTCAGTCATTCTTGAGTCTTAAGCTTCGCTCTGATACCAACTGTCACGGGATAAGATTTTCGACTAGACTATGCGGCACTTGAACTCTTCAAGTAAGCCTAAAAGAACACAAGAGAATTGGAGACTTAGAGATTTTAAGTGGGGAGAGTATTTGATTATAAGAGAGAGAATGTTACAATTGCTTAAGAGCTTGTTGGTGGATGATTTGAGCAAATGAGCTCTCCACCTTATATAGTGTGCTATGGAGGATTCTAGAATATGTTCTAGAATCATCATCTTATAGAGTATTCTACCACTATCATGAATATACAATAGAATATTATATATACAAGAACATTCTAGTATGTAGTGGACTTCCTTAATCTTCTAGGTCCTTCCAATGGACCTAGACTCTTGTCATGGGCCAACCCAATATGTGGGAAAATGGGTGGGCCGTGACACAAGGCATGCATGGGACGTGGGGCAGTTGCTTTAATACTGAAAGAAGAGGGGGCCAAGCCACAAACTTGAAAGAAGCTAGTCAGAGCTTGCTGGAAACTCTGGTGAAGGTCTGTGTCACTAAGCACCTCAAGGATGGACTTCTGCACCTGAGTTATCTGTATACAAGAAGCTAGATAACAGTACTTGACCCCCATCCTTTATGGGTAGTCTAGCTATGCGGAACTGGTAAGGACCAAAGCCAGCTCCATCACCAGTAACCAGAGTCTAAGGAACTGGCTAAGGTGCAGGTCATATTGCTCAGCAGCCTGGTGTTGAACTTAAGGGTTGGTGGTCCTCAAGGTGAAGTACAAGCGAGATACCCCTGCACAATTTATAAGAAGGATCAATTCACTCTAGGGTCTTGCAGGAGCTTCAAGGACTCCATAAGATGAAGGGTATTATTCACCCTGTGTTGGACCAAATCATTACAGAAACTAGCATCTAAGATGACAGGACGACCTAGCAGCTTCACTCCTTCGGCTGGCCTACTGATGCTTGTTGGGAAAACACCAATCTGGAAACTCCTGGGGTCTGTGTTAGGCCAAAATATCTCTGTCTTGTTAATGTTGAGGGATAAACCTCTACTGATTCCCTCAGCTTGGATAATGTGCAGAACTTTATCCACCTCCAAGGTGTCATCTACAATGGTCCCATCATCCAGGTACCAGGCGTGCATATCCAAGGACATCTTCCCCTGATTCTACATCTCCTGATACTCAAAATTGCTTCAGAATGTACCTTGGATATGCATGCCTGGTACCTGGATGATGGGACCATTGTAGATGACACCTTGAAGGTGGATAAAGTTCTGCACATTATCCAAGCTGAGGGAATCAGTAGAGGTTTATCCCCCAACATTAACAAGACAGAGATATTTTGGCCTAACACAGACCCCAGGAGTTTCCAGATTGGTGTTTTCCCAACAAACATCAGTAGGCCAGCCGAAGGAGTGAAGCTGCTAGGATGTCCTGTCATCTTAGATGCTAGTTTCTGTAATGATTTGGTCCAACACAGGTGAATAATACCCTTCATCTTATGGAGTCCTTGAAGCTCCTGCAAGACCCTAGAGTGAATTGATCCTTATTAGAAATTGTACAGGGGTATCTCGCTTGTACTTCACCTTGAGGACCACCAAACCTTAAGTTCTACACCAGGCTGCTGAGCAATATGACCTGCACCTTAGCCAGTTCCTTAGAATCTAGTTACTAGTGATAGAGATGGCTTTGGTCCTTACCAGTTGCGCATAGCTAGACTACCCATAAAGGATGGGGGTCAAGTACTGTTATCTAGCTTCTTGTATACAGATAACTCAGGTGCAGAACTCCATCCTTAAGGTGCTTAGTGACACAGACCTTCACCAGAGTTTCCAGCAAGCTCTGACTAGCTTCTGTCAAGTTTGTGGCTTGGCCCCCTCTTCTTTCAGTATTAAAGCAACTGCCCCACGTCCCATGCATGCCTTGTGTCACGGCCCACCCATTTTCCCACATATTGGGTTGGCCCATGACAAGAGTCTAGGTCCATTGGAAGGACCTAGAAGATTAAGGAAGTCCACAACATACTAGAATGTTCTTGTATATATAATATTTTATTGTATATTCATGATAGTGGTAGAATACTCTAGAAGATGATGATTCTAGAACATATTATTGAATCCTCCATAGCACACTATATAAGGTGGAGAGCTCATTTGCTCAAATCATCCACCAACAAGCTCTTAAGCAATTGTAACATTCTCTCTCTTATAATCAAATACTCTCCACACTTAAAATCTCTAAGTCTCCAATTCTCTTGTGTTCTTTTAAGCTTACTTGAAGAGTTCAAGTGCCGCACGGTCTAGTCCAAAATCTTAGCCCGTGACAGTTGGTATCAGAGCGAAGCTTAAGACTCAAGAATGGCTGATGTTAATAGCAACAACACCATGGAGAAAGGTGTCGATGGCCAGGCCAATAAAAAGGGCAAGTCCAAGGATACGCAAACAAGTCTTGAGGCAAGAACGGTACGTATGGAAAAGCGAGTAAGCGATTTCCTTATACACGCCGAAGAAGAGTTTCTAACGAAGAAACTCTTGAAGGGTGGAAAGATAATTTCGAGGAGGCCATAAGCAAGGCGGTGGACGGTATCAAGATGGACGTAGAAGCTCGGATCCAAGACGCAATGGATGATAGCGTGGAGGATGTGGAGGCAAATTGTTGTCAGTTGAACAAGAGCTAGAAGCGGTGAAAGGAGAATTGGTATTGTGCAAAGGGATGCCATAAATCAAGCCATGCACGAGGGGACAAGCAAACTCCCAAGAGAGGATGCTCCCAAGCCAACACCATACATTGGAAAAAGAGACGCAAAGGAGATTGATACCTTCATATGGAGTTGTGAAAGGCGAGGACTCCTAAGACGTATCCATGCTCGTTGCATTTGCACAAATATTTATTACGCTTGCGCGTAACCGCATTGGAGATAGCGTTCCCAGGCGTAAACGCAACCCTATCGCCACCTGCAAAAGGGGACACCCCTGTGACATCGAAGCAAACGTCTCGACCCTCCTCCCAATTATAAACAAGTATATCCGCGGGCCTGAGAGCGCTTGTATTGTCTGATAAGAAGCCTAGCTTGACTTCCTTGCGGGACGAGACACCAGCTTTAAAACACATGTCTGCCACCACGTCTCTCACAAGATCATGCCTGAATTTAAGACCTACTTCGCTAGCGCACTATAGGGCGTGGTCCCCAAAGGCGTCCATAGCTCTGCCACAAAAAGAACACGACCTACCCTCGCAAAACATAGCAATAACCAACCTATAACAAAGAATGGCTCTAAATTGGCGAGGCCCAATAGATTGGTGTAACCCAGTGATAGGGATAGCTTTGAGGTAGTCTTGAGCATGGCTCATTCGATTACATTTCCACAAAATGCAATCACGTTCAGTATGGTGAAAACTGTTGGGGATACTCTTCTTGATCATATCAAAGTACACCACTGCCAGAGAATGCATTGGTCGGGGGGCAGTTGCTTTAATATTAAGAGAGGAAGGAGGAAGACCAGAGACCTGACTGAAGCTAGCCAAGGCTTGATGGAAGCTGCGATGAGGCGCAGTGTCTCTGTCCACATGGAGGATGGTGTTCTGCACTTGGGCTGTCTGAAGACAAGAGGCGAGGTAGCAGTAAAAGCTAGAATCTATCATAGTGTAGACCCCTAATCCCCCATCCTTCATAGGCAAAGATGCTAAGAGCATTTGGTAAGGGCCAAACCCCGCTCCATCACTAGTAACCAAATGTCTTAGGAACTGGCATAATTGTTGGTCGTAGTACTCGGCATACTGAAGTAAGATAGAGGGGCTGGTGGTCCTCAAAGTGAAATATAAGCACGACACCCCAGCATAATTTCTGAGAAGAAGTAGTTCACTTTGTGGATCCTGCAAAAGCTTCAGAGCCTCCGTTAACTGAAGAGTCTTCTCCACCCTACGCTGAACCATCTCGTTGTAGAAATTAGCATCCAAACTAACAGGCCCCCGTAGAATCTTCACTCCTCTTGCTGGTCTACTGATGGTGGCTGGGAACACACCCTTCTCCAAACTTATGGGGTCAGAATTGGGCTAAAATAGCTCCGTCTTGTTAATATTGAGGGATAAACCTCTGAACTCCCTTTAGATTGGATGATGTGTAAGGCTTTAGCCACCTCTTGAGTGTCCCCGACGATCTTCCCATCGTCCAAGTACCAAGCATGCATATCCAATGTACATTTAGAAGCAATTATTAAAATGAGCGGGTGTAATATCAAAGCAAACAAAAGAGCGCCCAAAGGGTCTCCCTGTTGGACACCCTGGGATGACAAAAGACAATTGTCATTGTAATAAAGCTTCGCAGGCTTTGCATAACAAAATTCAACCAATCTGGAGATACCGAGACACCTGGCCCTGACTTCTTTGATGATTGTGGTTTTGTCCACCAAATTGAAAGCATTGTTGAAGTCAATTAAAAGCATACACTTGGTGGAGGAATTACCTTGCATCTCCAAAATTCTGTTAGCTGAATGTAAAATTCCTTCACCGCCACATTGGACACCCACGCCAAATTGGTGATCTCCTAAATAAGTGGCCACTTCCTTACTAACTCCTGATGCAAAAATTTTATTGGATGAAAATTTTATTGTTATTATTATTATTATTATTATTATTATAAGAGGAATTTTATTAGATGAAAAAATGTATTTACACTGAACCAGAAGGAAGCCTAGCCACAAGATGGGCTCCCACTCCTTATTATTATTATTATTATTTTTATTATTTTTTTTATTATAAACGAGAAAATTTTATTAGATAGGAAAATCCGTTTACACATTAGTGGTGGGAAGCCTTGCCACTAGCTGGGCTCCGACACCCTTTTGAATGGAAATGCCTAGTCTAAAGAACATGGAGTTGCCTATTTTATAGTTGTAGTCTAGACTAGCAATACAGTTCTACAACCTCGTCACTAAAGCTATAAGGTCCTCTCCTAATTCCCCTAAAGTGGTGAACGCTAGCACACTGAAACCGTATCCATGTTCTTCATATTGGGTTAGGTATTTGTTGTTCTTACGAGTCGTAGCATTTGAGATTGCCTGACCAGGCTTGAAGGCAGCTCAACAAATACCCGTGAACGGAGACACTCTTGTGACGTCAAAGCATACATCGCGGCCATTCTCCCAATTATAAACGAGGATATCTTCCGGCCTCAAAGAGTTCTCGTTGTCCGAGAGGAAGCCCAGGTTGGCTTTTTTACGAGCGGGGATGTCATCTTTGTAGCACATATCAGAAAGCACGTCCCTGACTAAGTCATGCCTAAACTTGAGGCCCACCTTGATAGCGCAATGGAGTGCATGATCGTCGAAGACGTCCATGCCTCGCCCACAACAAGAACAAAGGCTCCCCTCCTCAAATGCGACAAACCAAGCCTGTAACTAAAGAACTGCTCAGAATTGCCAAGGCCCAATGGCTTGATGAAGCCCTGCTATGGGGATGGCTTTAAGAAAGTCTTGCGCATGGCTCAACTTGTTGCATTGCCAAAGGATGGTGTCTCGCTCGGTCAGATTGAAGCTAGTGGGTATGCTCTTCTTGACCACATCGAAGTATTGAGCTGCCAGAAGGTGCATCGAGCGAGGGGCAGCAACTTGGATGTCGGAACTAGAATGGAGATCACAAGCTTGCGAGGTGGTAGATGAAAAGATTGATTTACAGAGAAACGGTAGGAAGCCTAGCCACAAGCTGGGCACCCACCCCTTTTTGAATGGAGATGCCTAATCTGAAGAACAGAGAATTGCCTATTTTATAATTGTAGTCGAAACTAGCTATGCAATTCTGCAACCTCTTTACAAAAGCTATTGTATCCTCTCCAAGTTCCCTTAGGGTAGTGAAGGCTAGCACACCGAGGCCATATCCGTGAACGACACATTTTTCTAGGTATTTGTTTCGTTTGCAAGTAATGGCGCTCAAAATGGCTTGCCCAGGCGTGTAAGTTGTTCTCCCGCCACCAGTGAAGGGGGACACCCCAGTAACATCGAGACAGACATCACGAGTGTTCTCCCAGTTGTATACAAGGATGTCTGCTGGCCGTGAGGAAATATCGTCGTCCGATAAAAATCCCAATTTGACTTATTTACGCGCGGACACTATGGCTCTGAAGCACATGTCCGCAAGCACATCTCGGACCAAGTCGTGCCTGAACTTTAGGTCCACTTTAGTCTTCGAATACGTCCATGCCTCTATCACATCTGGGACATAAGCTTCTCTCTTCGAACATGGGTATACCAAGTCTGTAGCTAAGCACAGCCCGGAACTGCTGAGGCCCAATTGACTGCTTAAGCCCAACTATGGGGACTGCTTTGAGGAAGTCTTGGGCATGATTTAGTTTGGTGCATTGCCATAGGGTACTATCACGTTCAGACATGGTGAATATGTCGTAGATGTTCTTCTTAACAGCATCAAAGTAGAGGACTTCCAATGAGTGCATTGGGCTTGGGGAAGTAGCTTGGATATTGAAAGAAGAAGTCAAGCCACAGACCTGGATGAAACTAGACAAAGCGTGCCGGTAGTTGTGATGTGTGTCTAATGTCATTTGATCTCTGAGGATGGTGTTTTGCACCTGATTGGTCTGAACACAAGAAGCAAGATAACTATAGTGGCTTTTGTCCTCCATTGTGTAAACACCCAGACCACCATCCTTCATAGGCAAGGTTGCCAGGCGCTGCTGTAGTGGACCTAACTCAGCACCATCTCATGTGACCAAGTGCCTTAGGAACTGATGGAGAGGCTGATCATAGTGGGATGCAGGAAGCTGAAGATCCTAGGGCCTGGTAGTCCTCATTGTGAAGTAAATCCTGGAGACACCAGCACAATTGCGCAAGAGGAGTATCTCACATTGTGGGTCCTATAAATTCTTCAGTATCTCCATGAGCTGGAGTGTCTTCACCACTCTGCCCTGCACAAAGTCACTACAAAACTTTAAGTCCAGACTTACTTGACCCCCAAGTAACTTCACTCCCAGCATAATCCAACTAATGTCATCTAGGAAGATCCCCTTCATCAGGCTTCTGGGGTCATCATTAGGCCAGAAAAGCTCTATTTTAGTTTTGTTAATGAGCATCCCCCTCCTGCAACCTTCTTCCTGAATGATGTTCAGGGTTTTGGCAACCTCCATAGTATCACCAGCAATAGTACCATCATCTAGGTACCATGCATGTAAGTCTAATGTGCATTCTGAGGCTATTCTGATGATAAGAGGGTGCAAGGTCAGAGTAAAAAGTAAGGGTCTTAGGGGGTCATGAGGATGTTGTCATTGTAGTAGAGCTTAGCTGGTTTGGCATTGCAGAACTCCACCCACCTAGAGATTCTTAGGCACTTATCTCTGACTTCTTTGATCATGGCAGATTTATCAACCATATTGAAGGTATTTCTGAAATCAACAAGGAGAATGCTCTTGTTTAGGGAATTACCTTGTAGCTCCAGAAGCCTTTTGGCAGAGTGCAGGATGGCTTCTCCACCACATTGGACCCCCATACCAAACTGAAAGTCACCAAGGTAGGAAGACATTTCTTTGCAGACAGCAGAGGCAACAAGTTTTGAACACAGCCTCCTCCAGATTGTGCCAACTGCTATAGGCCTCAGCCCTCCATCAGGTTTGAGCAGGAGTGTCAAGGAGGCAATGGCAATATACTCCCCTAACACTGATGGGCATTTCCCTGCTAACCATAATTTAACCACCCCTATTATAGAAGTTAATAGTTCATATGCCATTGCTGAAGCTGGACCACATAGGGCATCAAAGAGATGTTGATCCCTGAGACCATCCCTCCCACAGGAAGTCCCTTTGGGGAAGCCTTTAATAGCATTCAAGACTGCACTTTTGTCTACACTAAGGGCTTCAGCTTGAACTGGTTCTGCAGGGATAGAAGGTGGATGAGCACTATGGTGTTTCTGACTCAGGTCCAATAGGGTGGCTGGGGAATTGGAATCAATTTCATTAGAGGCCAACACCTTAATGGCAGCTGTGTATTGGCCATAACTCAGCTTCTTCTTGCAAGCAGAAAGGTTAGAACCACCAGACTTCTTTTTGTTGGTCCTGCCCTTTTGAAGTTGTTTTGACTGATCCAGGAGGGTGTGCACCATGCTGAGGAAGCCATTGTCATTCCACTGAAGCAGAGCCTGATTTATGTTGCCTGATTGGATCCTTCTCCTTGTCCCAAATATCTCTTTCATTGTGCTTTTAGGAGCATATAGGATTAGGTTGCATACATGAATAAGGAGAAGATGTAGCCACACGGACAAATCAAGGGGATTAGCAATGACCTTGTCCAGGGTATCCTTTAAGTTTCTGGAGAAGTTGTGCCTGCATTTGTAGGGGGGATATTGACAACAGTTGTGCAGTTCTTCTGGAGGACCTGATTGAGCAAACCCAAAGACAGACCAGCTTGTGCCTCTGGTTCCACTAAATCACTTGGCTCAGAGATAGCAGCTTGTAGTTTGTCTAAGCTATGCACCAGGAAATCTTCTGATAACCCACTGTAGGGCCTGGGGATGAAATTCCCTTCATGCATTCTACATGGCCTTCTCCAGGAGTAGATGTGCATGAATTGAGTGCACAGCCACATCTGTAAGCCAGAAAGGTCATTGGAACAAGAACTCATTATGATGGGCCCCTATGTCATATCCTACTAGATCCTGGGAAACAGTTGAGGACCTAGTTCTAGGCATACCGTGAAAAAAATGAACAAAAGGGGGAAAATGGGTGGAATTGACAAGGATGAGACCACAAAAGGATCTCAGAAACGCCACAAAATAGCAATTTATACAGACAAAGGCCGGATCAAATGGAACCCTAAAAATTAACACTATCGGAGTATATACAAGTAAAAACCTAAGAGCTGGTTTCTTAATTAAAGGAAAAAAAGAAGAAGAAGAAGAAGAAGAAGAGGCGGATTTCATCATACCTGAGGAGGAAGAACAATGCCCTGCTCGAATCACAGCTCCCCATTTCCCTTGTTTTTGCCGGGATGTTAATATGTCACTTATTATTATTATTATTATTATTATTATTATTATTATTATTATTATTATTATTATTATTATTATTATTATTATTATTATTATTATTAAGGGCTTTTATTGGATGAAAAAAGGTATTTACACTAGACCATAAGAAAGTCGAGCCACAAGCTGGGCTCCCACTCCCTTTTGGATAGCTAACCCTAGTGTGAAGAAAATAGATTTGCTGATTTTGTGGTTGTAATCAAAGCTAGCTATACAGTTTTGCAACCTTTTTACAAAAATTATCGTGTCCTCTCCTAGTTCACCTAGGGTCGTGAAGGCCACACACCAAGATCGTATCCGTGGGCCTCGCACTTATCCAGGTATTTAGTGTGTTTCCTGGTAATAGCGTTCGAGATGGCTTAACTGGGTGAAAAGGCGACTCTCCCTCCTCCTATAAAAGGGGACACTCCGGTGACATCAAAACATACATCCCGGCCGTTCTCCCAATTATATACAAGGATGTCTGCTGGCCGTAGGGAACGCTCATCGTCAGCCAAGAAACCAAGGGGCGCTTTCCCAATTATTATTATTATTATTATTATTATTATTATTATTATTATTATTATAAAGGAACAAAAAAAAGTTAATACAATGAGTTTGTTGGCAACCTAGCTACAAGTTGGGCACCAAAACAAGAAAGTTATTATTATTATTATAAGAAAGTTAATACAAGAAAGCTATTATTATTATTATTATTATTATTATTATTATTCTTATGAGAGATTTATTAGAGAGGAAAAGCATTTTACAAAGAAATGGTAGGAAGCCTAGCCACGATCTGGGCCCCTACCCCTTTTTGAATGGAAATGTCTAATCTGGGGGGAAAAAAAGAGAGAATTTCCTATTTTATAGTTGTAATCGAGGCTAGCTATGCAATTCTACAACCTCTTCACAAAAGCTACCGTGTCTTCTCCAAGTTCGCTTAGGGTAGTAAAAGCGAGCATGCCAAAATCATATCCATGATCGTCGTATTTGTCTAGGTATTTGTCTCGTGTACGAGTAATGGCATTCGATATGGCCTGACCAGGCGTGAAGGCGGCTCTCCCGCTAATAGACACATGTTTGTGTCTAATTTATCTCAATTCTTTGTATTGGTAGTGCTCGATTGTGTACTAATTGTGTTAATTTATGTATTTATAGGTACATTTGGGAAATAAATAATTATGGAAAAATCAGCTCAAAAAGTTATAAAGGCATCCAAAATTGATAAAGGCACCCATTCTTTGGTTCAGGGCACCCACTTCCTACATTTAAATTAAATTTTTGGATGGAACATTTTACTACCAAATTTTGGGATTAAATGAGAATTAGTTGGTTTTATGACCCGGATAATCTTCCCTTATCAAAAGGAAGAGTTGTACAAAGATTAAACACGTGAAGCAAGTCAATCAAGTAAAGAGAAATTCTCTCGGGATATTATATTCGATCCTGTTAATAAAGAGATATTATTCTCGTGTCTAAAAAAGAAACAAATTCAACAGAATCATCGAGATGAAGAAATAAAATCAGAATCGAGCCTTGATAAGGAAGTTGCAGCAAGAGAAAATTTTCCCGTTGCAGCAAGAGAAAATTTTCCTGAGATTATTCTCTTTTAAAGAGAATTCTATGAGAATTTAATGGGAAGATTTGTGAGATGTCATGTGTATATAAAGGAGTGTCGAGGGTCACAGAGCATACAGAGAGTTTATAGAGAGTTTAGGAGAGCTTAGGAGACGAATAGAGGCAGAGAAAATCAATTTATAAAACTGTTGTTGCTGCTGCATGAAGAACAGAGAATAGGCAACGGTATCTTCAACCAATCAGCCACAGTTTCTTCATCCATTTGCAACGGATATTTTGGCATCTACAACGTTTATCTTCAGTTGCAACAGTTTCTTCAACTCATTTGCAACAGATATCTTAGCATATTCAACGTTTATCTTCATCCCTTGTTTATAACAGTGAGTCTGTAACGCCTTTAAACATTGCAAACTCACTGTTTTCTTTGTTTTTCTCCTTTTTCATCATTTGTAAACATTTTGAGCCATGAACCATAATTTTGAGCAAGTGATGAATATGAGGAGCTAAACCCCATCTCCGAGGCGACGGAGGAAGCTATTTTTTCTAAAATTATGTGGTAATCTTTATTTAATTAATTTATGCAATTTTTTTATGATTATTTTCCTTGGTTAAAAATTGATTTAATGATTCTTATTAAACAATTGTGATTTCGTTTGATGGTTCATGCTTGGCCTAGGTTTTTGATGTTCCATGCTTTTGTTATAAAATTCTTATTATGAAAATCTACTTGTTGCAATATTTTAGAATCAAATTAAATGTAAGAATTGCATAATTATAATTATTGAATTAAATCACTTTAAAAATTGAAAAATAGTGGAATCTTAGCCTCAGTTTACTCTCAATTTTGTTATCAATTTTATTTGAGTTTTGCTATTTTTAGTCTTAGAACTAGGTTTAAAAACAAATCTTCACAAGTCTTGAACGAACTTTTCTTACCACTATAACAAGGTGTAGCCGCAATAGCACTCGTTTCCATCTAAAAAATTCAGTTTTGGCGCCGCCGATGCGGACTTGTTTTTAGATTTCTTTTTAGTTTTAATTAGGTTAATTAGTTTAGTTAGATTTATTTTTATTCTTTTTATTTGTTCTATGTTACGTTTTTGGGTATTTTTTTTGTATTACAGGTTTTGGATCAAAAAGAAATTGGAGCTAAAGATTATATTGATTGATTAAAGACATGGAGTCAAAGACAAATCGAAAAGAACGGAAAAAAAAGACAAGAATTTTTATAAGTTAATTTTTTTATTTTTGTAGGGTTTTATTTTTTTTTTTAGAAAACTATATTAGGAAATTCTTATTATTTTTGTAATTATTTTAGGTACTTTTATGGATTTTTTTCCTTATTTTTGGACTTTGGACTTTGGACTTTGAACTTTTGAACTTTATTATTATTTTTAAAACCCTACGGAAGGGTATTTAAATATAAACTGTAACAGGGAAGGACGACAATTACGATATTGTCTCGACCCCTCGGGTTCGTACATTGACAGAGGAGTCGGTAGCCAGAGTCGACTACAACCGATTCATCCCCCGTCTGGTACGGGAGGTAAGACTCGATCAACCAACGAATCCCCAGCAAGTGGGTTTACTGTATTCCTTCGAATGCATATATGTTGAGGAACTGATTACGGATTTATTTTATAGTAAAAGGTAAGGACTGGCCATATAAGATAAGGACTCGGGTTTCGTCACCGATTCCTTCTTGCCCGCATTACCTAACGCGAACCTAATCCTTAAAATTTGACTAGAAAGAAGACCGATAGGGTATCGAGCTTATTGGAAAATCATTCAAAAGGTTGTATTGGTTACTTTGTTAGCCTAACTTAAAGTTCAGGAATATTATTTTAAGTTGATTAGAGACGCCTTGTAACCCAAGGAAAAGTTGCCAAAGAGGCAGGGTTATCAAAGCTCCTTAGAGCTTATCCTATTTCTATTCGACTTAATCTAATTCGGGTCGTTCTGAGAGATTCGCTAAAATTGTAACTAATTGCCTTTTGGAAGAATAGAAACTGGTATAGAAACAATCTAAGTGGAGTCATCATGCTTTTTGTTTGCTAGATTCAATAGGTTTGATTTGGTTGAGGTGTCCTTGTTTGTGTTTGTTTAGAATTCCCTTCCAATTAGGAGTTATTTAATTGCATGCCCAGGCCGCCCAAAGTCTTGAGTGAGTGTGCCTGGAGAAGAGGCTTTATTGGTTGTTTGATCGATGACGAGAGTAGAAACTCTGTCTTTGTAATTGAGAATTTAGGAAACCCTTCTTTTGAGAGACCGATTTTTGGAAACTTTAGTTTTGAGAATTTGTCTCTTAGTGAGGAAGTTATTCCTAATTTTCCAGTTGTGCCAGAATGGCAACTTTAAAAGATTTGTTGAATCCCACTAGGACTTCTTGTCCATCATGTATCAAGTTAGCTGAAACTCAAGCAAACTATGAGTTAAAACCTGGGACCATACAGATGCTCCCAATCTTCTTAGAAAAAGAAAATGAAAATCCATACTTTCACATTAGGGATTTTAAAGAAATATGTAGTACCCTAAGAATTCACAACATGTATGATGAAGCTTTGAAACTTAGGTTATTTCCTTTTTCCCTGAGAGACAAGGACAAATTTTGGTCATATAGTTTGCCATTTGAATCTATCGAGACATATGTATAACTTAGCTCTGCCTTTTTATCTAAATTTTCCCCTAAGCATAAAGCATCATCTATTAGGCATGAGATTTCCACATTTGTGCAGCAAGAGGGAGAATCTTTGTATAGGTATTTGGAAATGTTCAACGATCTATTGATACAATGTCCCCATCACGGTTTAGAAAAGGTTAGACTAGTCCAGATCCTCTATGAAGGGCTAGATTATCCGACGACGACCATGGTCGAGTCATTGTGTACAGGGAGTTTTGATAGTAAAACTGTTGATAAGGCAATGACATTTTTGAATGAAATTGCCAAAAAGACCCAACAATGGGAATGTAGTGAGGAACCCCAGAGAAAAATTTACTGAGCAGAGGTAATGTCAATAGGGTAGATGTAATTCTTGAATCAGATGCCAAAATTGCAGCTATAAGGTTAGAAACCTTATAATTGAGTCAATCTAGTTGTGGAATAGAGCCCAAGTCATTTTGGGAAGGACAGACTGTTGAAGAGCAAGCCCATGTTCTTTACAATAACACTAGATACAATAACCGTCAGAAGTTTGACCCATAATCAGAAACCTATAACCCGGGTTGGAGAAACCATCCAAACCTTTCTTGGTCTAAGGGCCAAAATCAAGGTCAGTCTAGTAACCCTCAGTTTCCCCCAGGTTTTTGTTATACTAAGAATCTTTCTAGACCAGCACAATTTCAGAGCCCTTCAGATAAGAAGATCATGAGTTTAGAAGAGTCTCTCACCTTTTTATCTCATAACACTACTAAGTTTCAGCAATCGGTTGAACAAAATTTAGAAGACAATAAAAAGATGATCCAGGCTAACTCTCAGGCTATTTATGATTTATGAACCCAGTTTAGTCAGTTGAATGGGTCTTTGAGAGAAAAAGGCAAGTTCCTTTTTCAACCACAACCCAACCCTAGAGGAGTTCATGAGTTATCTTCTGGTGAGAAATCATCAAAACATGTGAATTCAATTAAAACCCTTAGGAGTGGTAGAGTGGCAGACAATAATGTAACCTTTCCTGATAATGAACATGTTGTAGTCCACTCGTCTGAGACTGTAGTTAAAAAGACTGGTAAAGTATCTAAAGAGTCCAATGCGGTTCCCGCTGAGCCCGTTTTTGTGCCCAAAGCCCCAATCCCACAACTTCTAGTACCAACTTGGAAGGAATCCAACTTTAATGATATATTGGAGATTTTTGAGCAAGTCAACATCAATCTTCCTTTATTACATGAAATTAGGAAAATTCCTACTTATGCCAAGTTCTTTAAGGATTTTTGTACACGAAAGCGAAAGCTTAATGTACATAAAAAAGCCTTTATAGCTAGTCATGTGATTCAATTATCAAGAACAACACAACTCCTAAGTACAAAGACCCAGGTTCCCCTACCATTTCTTGCACAATAGGTAACTGCCATGTAGAGAAAGCGTTACTTGACTTAGTAGCTAGTATGAAGTTACTTATGTACCATGTGTAGCTCCATCTAGGACTTGGTGACATAAAACCTACCCAGATAACACTTCAGTTAGCTGATAGGTCAACGAAAATTCCTCGTGGTATTGTCGAAGATGTTCTTATTGAGGTCGATAGGTTTATTTATCCTGTGGATTTTGTTATCCTAGATACCCAACATGTTTCTGACCCAGAAAACCAGATACCTTCTATATTAGGTCGCCTGTTTTTAGCTACATCTAATGTGATCATTTACTTTCGAAATGGTATTATGAATTTGTCTTTTGGTAATATGACTATTGAGCTGAATATTTTCAATATTAGTAAGCAACCCCCTGAGCTAAATGACACGTGCATTGAAGAGGTGAGCATGATAGAAACATTAGTTCTTGAGTCATTACCAAACATCTTATCTGAAGATACATTAGAAAGTTGTTTAACCTATTTTGGCATAGATTTTGACGATGTTAGCACCATTGATCAAGTGAATGCTCTGTTAGACTCTACCCCTGTGTTAGATACTAATGGATGGAAAGCTAAGTTCGAATCACTACCAGTTTCTAATTCTACCTTAATTCCTTCTTTAGAAGAACCTCCTAAGTTGGACCTCAAACCATTGCCAGATACTCTGAAATATGTGTTTTTCGGCCCATCTGAGACTTTGCCTGTGATTGTAGCATCCGACTTAGATAGTGATCAGGAAAGTAGGCTAGTGACCGTACTTCAAGAAAACAAGGAAGCTTTAGAGTGGACCTTAGCAGACATTAAGGGTATAAGTCCTACTGTTTGTATGTATCAAATTCATTTAATGAAGACACCAAACCTTCTAGGGAGATGCAACGTCGACTGAACCCTAACATGAAAGAAGTAGTTCGAACTGAGGTGTTTAAGTTGTTAGATGCGGGTATTATCTACCCCATTTCAGACAGTAAGTGGACCATCCCCGTTCAGGTTGTTCCCAAGAAATCAGGTATCACTTTAGTCTAAATGAAATGAGTTAATCCCAACCCGAGTGACCACTGGGTGGCGTGTTTGTATTGACTATAGAAAATTAAATAAGGTCACAAGGAAGGAACACTTTCCCTTTCCTTTCATTGACCAAATGATATAGCGATTATCTGGGACATAGTCATTATTGCTTGTTAGTTGGCTACACTGGTTATAATCAAATTATTATTTCCCCAGAAGACCAAGAGAAAACTACTTTTACCTGTCCCTTTGGTACCTCTGCGTATAAATGCATGCCTTTCGGGTTTTGTAATGCACTCGCTACTTTTCAGCGTTGCACGATGAGCATATTTTCTGACATGGTAGAACGGTTTTTTACCTGTCCCTTTGGTACCTTTGCGTATAGACGCATGCCTTATGGGTTGTGTAATGCACTCGCTACTTTTCAGCGTTGCATGATGAGCATATTTTCTAACATGGTAGAACGGTTTTTAGAGGTCTTTATGGATGATTTTTCAGTGTTTGGTTCGTCTTTTGATGAGTTCTTGCATCATTTAACATTAGTGTTGACTAGATGTAAGGAAAAGAATTTAGTGCTTAATTGAGAGAAATGTCATTTCATGGTTCGATCAGGAATTGTTTTAGGATATATCGTATCTTCTAAGGGTATAGAGGTAGACAAAGCCAAAGTTGACCTTATTAAGAATTTACAGGTTCCAAAACCGTAAGAGATATTAGGTCATTCTTAGGGTATGTAGGTTTTTATCGTCGATTCATTAAGGATTTTATCTTGATTTCTAGACCTCTTTGCAATTTGCTTGCAAAAGATGTTAAGTTTGTCTTTGATGATGCTTGTTTAGAGGCTTTTGAGAATCTTAAGACTTTACTCACTACCACCCCTATAGTCCAGGAACCTAACTGGAACCTACCCTTTGAAATCATATGTGCTGCTTCAAATTATGTTATTGGTGTTGTGCTAGGTGAACGAGAAAACAAATTACTTCATGTGATTTACTATCCTAGCAATACTCTAAATGATGCCCAAATGAACTACACCACCACAGAAAAGGAATTGTTAGCCATTGTTTTTTGCCTTAGACAAGTTTAGATCCTATATCTTAGGCTCTAAGGTCATAGTCTTTAATGATCATGTTGCTTTGAAGTATCGTCAATCCAAGAAGGATACTAAAACTAGATTGATTAGATGGATCCTTTTGTTACAAGAATTTTCTATAGAAATTAGAGACAAAAAAGGTGCAAAAAATTTAGTAGCGGACCACTTTTCTAGGCTTGTTTTTGATTTCCCTTATGATTCCCCTCCTGTGAGGGATAGTTTTCCTGATGAACAACTTTTTCTTGTTTCCCGATTACCTTGGTATGCGAATATAGTGAACTATCTTGCTACTGGTCGGATGCCCCAACATTGGGGTAAACAAGATCGCTCTAGGTTTTTAGTCGAGGTTAAGCATTTCTTTTGCGATGATCCTTATCTGTTTAAGTATTGTCCAGACCAGATTATTAGGAGATGTATACCTGAGAATAACCAGTCCAGTATTATTTCCTTTTGTCATGATCATGCTTATGGGGGTCATTTTAGTAATAAAAAAACCACTGCTAAGATATTGCAGTGTGGATTCTACTGGCCTTCGTTGCTTAAAGACACCCATCGTTATTGTGAGTGTTGCCAGAAGTTAGGAACCATTTCCCGTTGAAATATGATGCCTTTGAACCCTATTCTACTTATTGAGGTCTTTGACGTGTGGGGCATTGATTTTATGGGTCATTTTCCTAATTCTTTTGGTTATTTTTACATTCTTGTCGTTGTAGACTATGTGTCTAAGTGGGTTGAGGCGGTTTCGTGTAGAACAAATGACCACAAGGTTGTGGTCCAGTTTTTGAATGATAACATATTTGCACGTTTTGGTACACCGCGGGCTATAATTAGTGATGGAGGGTTGCACTTTTATAATCGACCATTTAGGCTTTTGATGAAGAAATATGGTATTACCCACAAAGTAGATACCCCATACCACCCAAAAACTAGTGGTCAAGTAGAGGTTTCCAACAGGGAGATAAAACGTATTTTAGAGAAAACAGTTAATCCTAATCGGAAAGACTGGTCATTGAGGCTTATTGATACCTTATGGTCTTACTGTACTGCGTTTAACACCTTATTGGAATGTCACCTTATCCTCTAGTTTTTGGAAAGGCATGTCACCTTCCCGTCGAGATAGACCATAGAGCATATTGGGTTGTAAAGCAACTTAATTTTTTGCTTGACAAGGCAGGAGCTCACAGGAATCTCCAGCTCAATGAGTTGGATGAGATTCGTAGAGATACATGCGATAGTTCGAAGGAGTATAAGAACAAAATGAAACTTGTGCATGATAGAAATATTTTGAGGAAGTCATTTTCTCCAGGTCAAAAAGTTCTTCTGTATGATACCCGTTTGCATCTATTCCCCGGGAAGTTACACTCTCGGTGGACGGGTCCTTTTATTGTTCACACTGTTTTTCCTCATGGTGCTATTGATATTGAGACACTGGATGGTAGTAGTTCTTCAAAGGTTAACGGTCAGAGATTTAAACCCTTTTTAGAGCCTTTTCCTGCAGGTGATGTTAAGGAGGTCCCTCTGGAGGACCCTGCTTACCTTGATTTACCATCAAGGATGTTGTTGTGTATTATTAAGTTTTTGTAAGTTTTTGTTTTTGTTTTTATTTTTCTTTCTTATTGTCCAAAGAAGGATTGTTAGGCTTCACCCAGGTATTATCTTTCTGACTTACCTCTTTAGTCCTCTAGTTACCTATAATTTTGGTATTGCACTTTAATTAGAAACATTGAGGACAATGTAGGTTTAAGTTTGGGGGTAACGGAGAAACTTTTAGTTGAAATAATAAAACTCCAAACTTTAGAAACTTGTGAACAATTCAGGGTGACACTGAACATTCTAGGTAGATGGGAACTTATCTCTTTTTCTATAGGAATTGGTGTGCCCAGCTAAATGGTCTATTCGTCAAAGGATTCCTAGCTCAGGTGTTAGAAATAACATGATAGTTGTCACCATATCTCGGAGTCTATCTCGACCATATCACCTTCTATTTTTATTTTTACAATTTTTGTGTTTCTCTAAGTGATTTTGTGGGGCACCAATATCGAATTTTTATCTCTTCCAGGATGAAGTTGAGTGTTTGAGATCAAGCTCCATTATTGTATTATTTTAGACCATTAAAAAAATCGCGTATTGACACTTTTGATAGCAATATGTGTGTGTTTTCCATGTCTTCGTCGCCTAAGCAAGCGTGGAACGCAGGATCCATGAGAACTATCATGTAAGATGATGATAAAGAGCATGTGATTGGATCCATTTGATCCAATCATGTTGTCAGTACATTTAAAATTAATAAATAATTATTTTCAATAAATCGACCGCTGGGACCCTTGTATATACCAGCTGAGTCAATATTAGGAGTAAGACTAGTGGGAGCATATCTCAATCCATTAGGATTCATCCTGGCACTGACCTTCCGATAGATACGGGAAACACCCTTCACCGTAGTCAACATGTGCAAACTTCATTTTGTCGATATCCATCTTCTAAATCTTTTTATGTGATTGCACTTTGATAGATTCTGAATATCGTGGTTGAACGACTATTTAAGTAGAGTTTTGAATTCTTGTATGAATTTTAGTACGTTGAATGAAAACTCGTGTGCAGCAATTGGAATCATATAGGGTAATGATTCCTATAGGCAAAGAATTTAGTATGCCAACTAAATAGATTGTTTAGTATCTATCCTCAATCGTTCACAGGTAGATAAGGTTTGGAGTAAAGTTTTTGTGGGTATACCTACTGTAAACCCTCACGAGACAAAACTCGTCCACTATGGACATCTAGGGGTTTAAAGGCTTGTTGCACACGCTAAGTGCAATCGCGATGCCTGCGAAAGTGAGTTAGGATTTATTTTCTAGATTATATTTGCTCGAGGACTAGCAAATAATAAGTTTGGGGGTATTTGATATACACATTTTTGTGTCTCATTTGTCTCAATTCTTTGTATTTATAGTGCTTGATTGCGTACTAAAATTGTTATTTTATGTATTTCAAGGTATATTTGGGAAATAAATAATTTTGGAAAAATCGGCTTGAAAAGTTATAAAGGAACCCGCTGAATTGATAAAGGCACCCAGAATTGATAAAGCACCCATTCTTTGGTTCAGGGCACCCACTTCCTACATTTTAAATTAATTTTTTGGCGGGAACATTTTACTACCCAATTTTGAGAATCTGATTTTGGGATTTAGATGAGAATTAGTTGGTTTTATGACCCGGATATACTTCCCTTATCAAAAGGAAGAGTTGTACAAAGATTAAACACGTGAAACAAGTCAATCACGTAAAGAAAAATTCTCTCGGGATATTATGTTCGATCTTGTGCAATGAAGAGTTATTATTCTCGTGTCTAAAAAAGAAACAAAATCAACAGAATCATCGAGAAGAAGAAAATAAAATCAGAATCGAGCCTTGATAAGAAAGTTGCAGCAAAAGAAAATTTTCCCGAGATTATTCTCTTTTAAAGAGAATTCTGTGAGAATTAAATGGGAAGATTTGGGAGATGTTATGGGTATATAAAGGAGTGTCGAGGGTCAAACAGCATACAGAGAGTTTAGAGAGAGTTTAGGGAGAGCTTAGGATACGAATAGAGGCAGAGAAAATCAATTCAGAAAATTGTTGTTGTTACTGCATGAAAAACATAAAATAGGCAACAGTATCTTCAACCAATCAGCCACAGTTTCTTCATCCATTTGCAACGGATATTTTGGCATCTGCAACATTTATCTTCAGTTGCAACAGTTTCTTCAACTCATCTGCAACGGATATTTTAGCATCTGCAACGTTTATCTTCATCCCTTCTCTATAACAGTGATTCTGTAACGCCTATAAACATTGCAAACTCTCTGTTTTCTTTGTTTTTCCCCTTTTTCATCATTTGTAAACATTTTGAGCCATGAACCATAATTTTGAGCAACTGATGAATATGAGGAGCTAAATCCCATATCTGAGGCGACGAAGGAAGCTATTTTTTTCAAAAATTATGTGGTAATATTTATTTAATTAATTTATGCAATTCTTTTATGATTATTTGCCTTGGTTAAAAAATGATTGAATGATTTTTATTAAACAATTGTGATTTCGTTTGATAGTACTTGATTGGACTAGGTTTTTGATGTTCCATGCTTTTGTTATACAATTGTTATTTTAAAAATCTACTTGTTGCAATATTTTAGAATCAAATTAAATGTAAGAATTGCATAATTATAATTATTGAATTAAATCACTTTAAAATTTGGAAAATAGTGGAATCTTAGCCTCAGTTTACTCTCAATTTTGTTAGCAATTTTATTTGAGTTTTGTTATTTTTAGTCTTAGAAACTAGGTTTAAAAACAAATCTTCACAAGTCTTGAACGAACTTTTCTTACCACTATAACAAAAAATATCACCCGCCTCCTGTAAAAGGAGACACCCAGTAACATCAAGGAAAACGTCATGGTCGTTCTCCCAATTATACACAAGAATATCAGCTGGCCTTAGGGAATTTTCGTTGTCTGATAGAAATCCCAGTTTGACTTCTTTACGAGCGGGCACGCATGCTTTGTAGCACATATCCGCTAGCACATCTATGACCAAGTCATGTCTGAATTTGAGGCCTAACTCACTAGCGCAATGTATGGCATGGTCTCTAAAAACATACATTCCTCTCCCACAACTGGTGCATAAGCTATTCTCTTCAAACAATGTTATTCCTAGCCTATACCTAAGAACGGCCCGGAAATGACAAGGCCAACTGACTGATTTAGCCCAGCAATAGGAACAACTTTAAGAAAATCTTAGGCATGATTTAGTTTTATGCATTGCAAAGGCATCATTTATTGAAGAAATAGTAAATTACAAGAAACTGGTTGGGAGCCGCACAACAAGTTGAGCCCCGACTCCCTTTTGAATCAAAATGTCTATCATATTAAAAAGAGAACTACCAACTTTACTATTTATGTCATGGCTTGACAAGCAGTTTTTAAGCCTCTTTAAGAAGACCATAGCATCATCACTCAGCTCACTTAGAGTAGTAAAAGCAAAAATACAAAAATCATATCCATGGGATAAACATTTATCTAGGTATTTCTTGGGCTTGCGTGTGATATCCCTAGAAATGGCTTGACCTGGTGTAAAGGTACGAACACTACTGCTTGTAAAAGGTGAAACACCAGTAACGTCAAAGCATACGTCTTTACCATTTTCCTAGATATAAACAAGAATGTCTGCCGGTCTTAGGGAAGTATCATTGTCAGCCAAAAAACCCAACGCAACTTCTTTGCGAGCAGCTACACCGGCTTTGAAAAAAATATCTGCTAACACATCCGGTACTAAATTATGTCGGAATTTGAGACCGACATCGGTAGCACAATGTAGAGTATGATCACCAAAAATGTCCACTGGGTTGCTGAAGCTGGGGCAAAAGATATTTGCTTCAAATAGAGGAATACCAAGCCTGTAGCTTATAATAGACCTGAATTGTCTAGGCCAAACTCATTGAGAAAGCCCACGAATGGGAACTACCATAAGATAATCCTGAGTGTGTTCATATTTGCTACAGTGCCACAGTATAGAGTCACATTCGGATATTACAAACTTGTCTGGTAAATCTTTAGTCTCAGCATCAAATTAATGTACTGCGAGGTATTTCATTTGATGGGGGGCAGTGTCGTTGATGAAGTGATTTGAGGATGAAATTCCACAAACTTGCAAATAGCTTTGTAAAACCTGTTAAGATATAAAAGTGTCTTCTGGAACTTAGGAATTGATAAGGATGGTGTATTGAAGTTGTTGAGTTTGAAGATGAGATGCTAGGAAGAAGTAATGTATAGTGTCTGTCATTGTATATATGCCAAGTCCACCATGTTTGATTGGTAAGGTTGCAATGCGTTGTTGTAATGGACTTAAGCCCGCCCCATAACCTGTTATAAGATGTCTTAAGAATTGAAACAGATAATTATTGAATCTTTCTTGTGCTTGTTTAAGAGTTTGTGGATGGGTTGTGTGCATAGTGAAGTATAGCTTGGAAACACCCACACAGTTATGTAACAAAAGTAATTCACTTTGAGGGCCCTATAGCTTCTCAACTGCTGTCATCAAGTGAATCGTTTTCTCTACCATGCCTAGCATCATATCACTACAAAACTTCAAATCCAAACTCACTTGGCCTCCAAGGAATTTAACACCAAGTGTTGGCCGGCTAAATCTTTAGGGAAGATACCTTCAGTTAGGCTTTTTGGGTCATTTGATGGCCAAAATAACTCAGTTTTGCCGATGTTAAGATGTAGACCCCTCTACTAGCCATCACTTTGTATAATCTGAAGATATTTGGAAACTGCCATTGTGTCACCAACAATGGTACCATCATCCAAATACCATGCATGTAATTCAAGGGAGCACATATATGAAAACTTCTTGACTAGGGGATGCAAATCCAAGGAGAAAAGAAGGTTCAAGGGGATCTACTTGCTGCACACCTTGAGTAGAAAATAAAATGGAGTTGTTGTAGTAGAGTCTTGCAGGTGTAGAGTAGAAGAACTTTACCCACTTAGAAACAGTAGGGAAATGTGATCTCACCTCCCTAATAATGGTAGATCTGCTGGCAAGGTTGAAGGCATTAGATAAGTCAACTAGGAGCATGGACATGTCATGTTGATAGCCCTTGGTCTCCAGGACTCTGTTGACAGAATGCAGTATACTTTCACCACCACAGGGCATTCCTACCCCCAAATAGAATATCTCTCAGATATCCCACCATGTCTTTGACAACTGAAGATGTTGCAAGTTTTGAGACTAATCAACTCCAAATAGTGCCCACATCAATGGGCCTAATGCCCCATCCAGGCTTTAATAGGGGAGTTAAAGGTGCGCTGGCTATAAAATCCCCTACGATAGTAGGGCATTGTCCATCTAGCCACAGATTGACCAACCCAAAAATTGAAGTAAGGAGATCTTCAGCTACATCCGCAGCAGGTCCACTCATGGAATCTAGAAGATTTTGAGCACGTAGACCATCTCTTCCAAGGATGTTCCCTTAGGGAAAGTCTTTAAGGCATTAAGTATTGCTGAATTGTTAACTGAATAACAGGTGTTGTAAAGTGATTTGTGGGTATAATGGGTGGTTAGATATGTGGGTGTTTCGGTCTCAAATCATCTAGGGTATCTTAAGTTGAAGGGGATATACCATTAAAACATAAGACACGAATAGCAGCAGTATATTTCCCGTGACACAACTTCTTTCTGCATGCCTGTAAATTATCATCCTCTTGTTTTTTCTTCTTATGATTTCTGTCAGCATGGTTTTTGGATGTTAATATCTTATTGGCCAATGTTGACCATCCATTGGGTTCTCTCCCAGATCTTTCTTACAAAGAGCAATTAGGGACATATAATCTGAGAGTAGATATTCGCAAGAGGATTAATTGTATCCATGAAGAGATATCTTTACGATTTTTAGTTACCTTATCAATGCTAGCCTTTAAAGTTCGAGAAAAATTTAACCTGCAAGCTGGAGGGATGCAAGAAACTGAAGGAACTTGTTTTAGGAAAATCAAGTTGAGAAGGTCTAAGGAACATAGACCAAAACAATTCAAATATCACAAATAAAAATAATAATTATTATTACTATTATTATCCTAAAAATTATCAATTATTATTATTTAAATCACATGAACCATGGATCAGGAGATTAATATGTTGGATGTTACGAAAGAAAATCCTATGCCATACTGTCGATACTACCACAAATATAACTTAATCGTTAAAAATATTATTCGTCAAATAAGTCAAATATATAAGCCAATCAAGACAAGAAATTATGATAAAAATCAATTAAAGTCAAAAAAAAAATTTGAAGCATCGAATATTATTAAGATTAATTAGCGATTATATGGGGGTAAGTTACCATTAGATACAATTTGGATTAGAAAAAAAGGTGTTATACGATCCCAGACTGTTGTGGATAGATTTCCTGCTTGGCTTTCATCTGTCACGTAATCTGCTAATTTATCTGGAATCAGGTTTCCTTCCCTATAAATGTGTTTGATTGTATATTGTAGGATTTGAATAAATTTTTGTTTTATTCCTCCAATCATTCCCACAATGTACCATGGTGGTTTCTTCTCTAAGCGAAGGAAAGAAACTAGATTTTTAGAATCTGTTTTAAATTGCACTTTTGTCCAAACTTTCTCTTATGCCATTTTTAAAGCCACTAACATTGCCTATGTTTCTTCTATTAGGGATGTGGTAATACCTTAATCAGACTTGATATCATGTTACGACACCTTGCAACATTTACTCAAATTATACATAAATAACTGGTTGCATTATGCATGGAACCTTCTTATGTTAATATATGTTATAACAAAGGAACCAGAAGTTTCGATTTGGTGGGGCACTAGAATATAACTGGTTTATAAATTACCCCACAATAAATATAACTTTGTATTCAATCTCAATGATGTTTATAATTATGATACTTTCAGTTTGAAAACGGTAAAATCGAAGTATTAAAGTTAGGTTTTCCCTATTTTCCACCCTTATTTTTCCTATTTCTCATCCCCAGTAATTCACATCCATAATTATCCTATGTACCACCTAAATAAATTTTCAAAATACCTAAATACTACCTCTTGATTTTTTATTTACAACCATAAACTAAAACCCCTCAACAACTAAACATTAAAACACCCCAGGTCCAAATAGTTTTTTCTTCTCCATCTTCACCCACTGACCACCACCACCTTTGGTTACTCCGTATCTAATTAAAACCTAGAGGCGGCAACTATAAGAAAAGAGAAAAACATCGTTGATAGTCTCATATACAAATCCATCATAAATGTAAAATAATGCTTTGTATGATCATCACCGTGGTTGTTCGTCCACCCTTCAATCCAACCTAACATACTTACTGATTTCAGCCCCGACAACCCTTCCCCCATATAAGAATCCAACTTCACTTATTTTCATCATCCACCAAATTTTCTCATCCTTACTACTAATCAGATACTTATTTGATCATCACAAAATGGTAATAATTCAAGTATGCAGTTTGTTTTTTTCAGAAAAGTATTATACATTTGGAAGACCTTAAAATTTTTAACTAATTAATTAATATACTATCAAAAATGGTGATTGTTGAAGAAATCTGTAATGCTCAAAGATAAGGTTGTGAAAACATGAATCGCAAAGTGACTCGTTTTTTATTTTTGAGAATCGAATCGTATGTTGAATCGTGAATCGAAGATTCATGGTAAATTTTTATATACCAAGTGTAAATATATAATACCCTACTAATTAAGTTAAGCTACGAAGATTTCATGATTTAATTAATTATATATAAAGGATGTACACATTATAATAAAAAAGATCACACAGACTGGTGGTTCGGTGGTTAGACGTACAAGATGTTGGTCTTGGGATCGAATACTTGCAACAAGTTTTATCTTTAATATTAATTTTCACTAGATAACTCATTTGTTTGACCGGTCATCCATTCAAAAGTTAAGAACCGCATCTAATAAACAAAATCTTTGCGAGTCTTATGCAGATTCGATTAACAAGTCCGTTGTGACTCGATTTGTAAACTGATGACATGACTCGTACGAGTCG
Organism: Papaver californicum; assembly: GCA_023531435.1. NCBI lineage: Eukaryota > Viridiplantae > Streptophyta > Magnoliopsida > Ranunculales > Papaveraceae > Papaver > Papaver californicum. The sequence continues at coordinate 6,004,593 of JAJJMC010014301.1, read as the reverse complement.
ACTCGTGACTCGTACGAGTCTAATAACCTTGATCAAAGAGCCGAGGGTCCATCTAATGTGTTTATTAGATAATATGTAATAGTCAAGTCAAGTTTGTTGAATGGACCATGTCTAGTCCTTCTTATTACATTACAGCTCAATTGTATTCTTGGCTTTATATAAGCTGTAATAATACTTCTAAGCTTAACAACTCAATTACATTCAATATACAGTTCTTGGTTTCTCTTGGTATCATTGTGAATACGATTCTGGGGAAAATTCTATAACAAATTTTCATAATAATTCTCGTATCACAAATTCATCAACAACAATTAATACCTTTTTCATACAAATTTTTGGTTCAAATCAAATATTTCAACATAATTTTTCGTTGATTTGGGGATTTTTTTTCCTCAATCTGGATTTATGATCAAATTCTTGGCAATACAACTGTTTAAATTAGTTGATGTCCTTACTAGTATACTCAAGAAGAAATAGAATGGCACACATAAACAACACAAATAACGATTCTACTTCTGCTGCTCAAGATGGTGGATCTCTCAATTTTTCCTTACCTTTTTCTAATATAGCAAATTTTGTGTCTATCAATCTTGACTCTACAAATCTCTTGCTATGGAGGGATCAATTTCAATCAATTTTGATCTTTACTGACTTGTTTGGATATGTTAGTGGTGATGAACAAGAACCTGCAAAACAAGTTTTAGTTAATGGTGTTTTGTTACAAGTTGCATGTTGCATGAAAGCAACTTTCACTCCTGGTGTTTCTGGTGATATACTGAGTCTTTCTACAGCTATGGAAATTTGGTCTTTTCTTGAAGTAAGTTTCAAGAACCAGTTCATGGCAAGAAAAAGCATGTTGAGAAATCAGCTTCACAATACAAAGAAAGGTAATCTTACAATTCTTGATTATCTTAATAATATTAAGACAATTGCTGATTCTCTAGCTGCAACATGTTAAAAGGTTAATGAATCTGATTTGATGATGCATATATTAAATGGGTTAGTGAAAGACACGTTTTTCGTGTCTTATTTGATCTCATATTTGTATTGCTATTACTCAATTTTTGCATTAATAAATGTGATTTTAATTATTTGTACATATTTTTCGAAGAATAAACATTTGCAGGAAATTGGCTAAAAAGTGGTAAAAGCACCCTCAAAAGTGTTAATGACACCCTCATTTTGGATAAAGGTAGCCCATGATGTAGTAAAGGCATTCACGCTCTCTGAAATATAATTTTGGCGGGAGATTCCTCTTTTCTCAACTGCGTATATTTATGGATAACATTAGGAAAAGGCAAGAATATTCTCTTGTATATACAGGTTGGGACACGATCAAACAAACAAATCTCGGCAATTACCTAGTCACGTTAAAAACAGGGAGAAAGTCATTTTTTGAGAATCAAGGGTATTTTCTTTATTTCCCGAATTGTATGATTGTATCTCTATAATAAAAACAACAATCGAGAGAAACAGCAACAACAAATTTATTTTGGGAAGAAAAATCAGATCGAGAAAAGAAATTATTGCCAAAAGCTTTTCAAAAATCAGGGAAGAATATTTTCTCGTGTTTGTTTCTACAAATAATATATTCTCGGGATTAAATGTTTTATTCTCGAGTAAGATTAAGGTAACAGCATCAAAGAGTTTAATTGTAACTTAAATACCAAGTGTTTTTAAAGAAAGAAAAATCAGATCCACGGCCGAGAATATAATGGAGAAGATTTTGGAAATATTTTGGAAAGAGAATCGAGTTGTGAGGTGGTCTGCTATAAATAGAGAAGGGAAGGAAGAGTTACATGGGGATGGAGAGGCCAGAGAGCGAGAAAGAAAAAGGGTTAATTAGACTATCGTACCTATGTTTTGACCAGATTTAGTGTTTTTACTAACATTTGTCCAACGTTAGTGTTTGGTACCTGGACTGCATGTTGACCTGAATGACTCAGTTAAGTGTAATTTTAATTAATTTTACCATATAAATATTTATACATTTACTATTATACCTTCACAATCTCATTTCTTCTCTTTTTTCTCTCTTTTTTCTTTTTATTTATTTCTCTCATCTTATCCGCCTCCTCCTCCCTGTTCTTAGTCTGTCGAATCCATTGAGAGAAGAATCAAAAAAATTGGGAAAGATTGTATAGGGGAAAGGTTATGGAGGCATAGTGGAAGATGTTATTGGTGTTGATTCAGTACAATTAGAAGAAAAAATGATGAAACAAGGAAGATAAGGGTTAGGAGTTTTTGAGTTTATGATGAAGATGAAATTAGAAGAATTAAAGATTGAATTGAAGTGTACGAGATGAACAAAGAGGATGTAATAATGACTGAAAGGATTAATTTCAAAGAAGAACGAGAATTGAGAAGATTAGGATTTTCTGATATGAAACCGAAATTAGGGTTTCAAATTAAGTTTGAGATTTTATGAATCGATAAGTGAAAATGAGTTGTTTATAGATGAAGAAACAAGGGGTTGAAGATTAATCGATGTTTTGAAGCTGACTTAATGAAGAACTGAAACGGTTAGGGTTTTTCTGTGAGCTGGAGTTAGTGATGGAACTGGATAATTAAAGAGGAGTTTTAAGAAAATACGATGAAGGTGAAGATTGTTATGATGTTTGGAAGAATCAATTTCAGAGAAAGATGTAAATAGAGAGAAATCAGAAATTAGGGTTAGGTTTTGTTGTGTTCTTCCCCAAATTCTAAATTGAAGAATAAGGGTTTTATGTGATGATTTTGAAATTGGAATTGGTAAAGAGAAATTGAGTTCAATTTTTATCTTCAGCTAATTCAGGTAATTGCTCTTGTAATTAATTTAGTAAAGAGGTTTAATTCCATTCTGAATTTTTGAGTGATTGTTATATGTGAATAGTTATTGTGTTAGATTGATATTGAAGTGGTAGTAGTAGAATTAATCTAGATGTGATAGATGTGAATTTGAATGAACTGAAATTGAATTGTAGGAGATTGTAGTTGATGAAACTGAACTTAGTTTAGGTATATGGGGAGAACTAGTGATGATCGCTAAGATGTCTTTTTCTAAGCAACTTCTGTCTTATACCACCCTTGTATCTTTCATGGAAAATCGGGTCCTAAAATGCAACCCAGTTATGATTATAAGAACTGACTTAGTGGAGACAATCAAACATTTATTCTGATCACATTAGGAAGTTGTGAGGATAACGGTTGTGGGACAAACTTAAGGTAAGCATACTCAGCAAAACCTGCCATTTTTCCTTAACTTTATTTTCCTTTTATACTGCTAATGCTAGTATTTAGTTTATTTGGTATTCCAACAACTGGTGCTCATCAATTTGCTAGAGTGGTACTATAAAATCCCCCATTTTTATATCTCAATTTTGCCGACAGATGAAGAGCAGAAAAAGAAAGAGGAGAAGAAGAAGAAAGAGAGAAAAGAGAAAAGAATTGGTCGATTCTCTTAATAGATTAGGTTTTATTAGATTTTCTTATTGAGGCACCCACAAATGGATGTGGGATGTCAAAATAATTTCATTTATGTTTTAATGACAGGGGTATAATTGTAACTAGATATTATTTATTCTATAAAATTAATTAAACTCAAGTCAATAGCAGTCAATAGTAGTCAAACGTCAGTCCAGGTACCAAACACTAACGTTGGAAAAATGTTAGTAGAAACACTAAATCTTTCAAAACATAGGTACCAAAGTCAAATTAACCCAAAGAAAAAATCATATCAAAATTCTGCTCGTGAAGAAGATGAAGAAATTGTTGCTAAAAGGTTGAAGAAATCATGGATAAAAAGGAGAACTGTTGTGTATGTTTGTGGTCTATTCTCTTAAATTCAATATCTTTTGTAATGTTTCAGTGAATAGTTGTTGCAAAAGTTTAGAGTTTTAATACACATTGAGTTTGTGCTTTTTTCACTGCGTCTAGAGTGAGTCATTTATTCAATAAATCATTTTAATCATTCTACGACTCAATTGTTTCCCTAGCAGCGCCAAAAATTGAAGTGATTTGTAGAAGTGGTAAATAGAGTATCGTTCACTCAGACTTTTGAAGATTGATTTTATACCTAAATTTAATTTCTAATACTAAAACTAGCAAATATACAAAAGATGGTAACAATAATACAAAAGATCAAATAAGACACGAAAAATACCTACAAATAATTAAAATCACATTTATTAATACAAAAATTGAGTAATAGCAATACAAATATGAGATCAAATAAGACATGAAAAATGTGTCTATCAAATACCCCCAAACTTATTAGTTGCTAGTCCTCGAGCAAATATAATCTAGAAAATAAAAATAAATCCTAACTCACTTTGGCAGGCATCGCGATTGCACTTAGCGTGTACAACAAGCCTTTAAACCCATAGGTGTCCTTATCGGACGAGTTTTATCTCCTGAGGGTTTACAAGAGATCTACCCACAAAACCTTACTCCAAATTTCAGCTACTTGCGAACGATTGAGGGTAGACAAAAAAACATACTATTTAGCTGGCTACAAAATTCTTCGGTTATGGGAGGAATTACCTTGTTTTGAATTTAATTGTTGTACAGAGTTTGCACTCAAGCGTACTAAAATTCATATATAAGAAAACAGAGCAGTACTCAGAAAGTCATACAATGGACCACGATACTCAAAGTCTATCAAAGTTCAATCACATGCATAGATTTAGAAGATGGATATAGAGATGATGAAGTTTGCGCATGTTGACTAAGGTGAACGGTGTTTCCCGTATCTATCGGAAGGTCAGTGCTAGGATGAATTCTAATGGATTGAGATACGCTCCCACTGGTCTTAATCCTTATACTACTATCGACTCAGCTAGTATATACAAGGGCCAGGCGGTCGATTTATTGAAAATAAAACAATAATTTTTTTTTATTATTTTTTTTTTAAAAAAAATTTCTAAATATTTCATTTTATTTTTATTTATTTATTATTTTTTATTAAATAAAAAACACTTGCACACACCAATTGCATCTTCCGACACCGATTATTAGGAAAACACGTGGGATAGTACGATGAACCTTTTGGGCGCTATCAGTCGAACCACCACGAGCCTTAGCCCATTACCTTTTACTAGTCTTTGACTGTAAGTATATTCTGCTAAGGTATTTTGAACTTACCTATTTTAGTCGAACCTGCATTTGCACGTGCACTTAAAAAAAATGTCGAACTGGTATTATGAGGACCAATATAATGAATATCGACCTGAATTTCAAACATGACATTATTTGTACTATGACTATAATGTAGATAGTAGTTGGGACCACTATCATCCTTCTGATAGTTATGGTTCATACCATAGTGATCCCAATTACTATTCGCACGCTCACCAGTCATACGAACGGGTAAATGACCAATATTAAACTGAGAAAAATGTTAGTTCTTCATCTTTAGAGGATACCCTCCGGCGTTATTTGGAAACTTCACAAAGTCTTGATTTTTCGTCTGATTCTTGGGGTGATAAACTCAATCAATTAGATGAAAATGGGCGTAAGATAACAGAAAGACTTGAAGCTATAAGTGCTACTCTCGGTGTAATTAATGCACGTTTAGATGAGAAAAAAAAATTAAAATGAACGGTTAGCTGCTAATATTGCTCAAAATGAATTAATTTCTAAAATAGTGTTTCCAATTTCTACCCTTGATAATAATGATGGATATTTACCTAATTTAGAGGACGAGGTTAGAATACAAGCCACTATTTATTTAGATAAGGTTCAACCATCCTCATATTATTATGAGGATGAGGAAAGTTTCGACGGAGAACTTGAAATTCGTAGTCATAATGACAAGGAAATTTTTATAACAATTGAGCTTCATGATAATAATGATGTTTCTAGTTCCAATCCTAATATTGTTGATAATTATTTACCTATTCAAGAGGAAAAGTATTTAACTAGAGATATTATTGTTATAGATGGTGACTTATTTCCTTGTTATTATGAAGACGATGATGGTTTAGAGGAACGAGTTTATCCCAAGACTAGTGATTTGGAGTCCAACGATTCAAAGACTATAGTCTCTGACGAAGATGATAGACTCATGGAGATTTTAAATATGAGTAAGGATGCACCACCTGATTATAACCTAGAAGAAGCAATTGACCATTTTCAGGAATCTGACGATCTAGAAATTAGGGAAATTGTGGCTAGACTATCCAAGGAAACTGAAAATTCTAAGTCTGGGGGTGATTATCACTCTCCCCATAGTTTACCTTTGGCTGTTAGAAAAGTTCCTCACTTGGGACTTGACATTTGTGCCTCTACCATTTTAAGAGATTATCTTCAAAAACTATTTCCTGAGCCTAATAATGAACTTCATGTGATAGAAACTCATCCTATGGTTGATGTGGTTTACCCAGGCCATGATACCATTATTGACTTTGTTGTCCCACCAAAATTTTATCTTCCAAATGTGGGAACATCTTTTTTTCAAATATGTCAATTCTTAAATTTTGGATTTAAATCTAACTATTTTAGAAAATCGGAATCGATACAATTTTCAATAGAATGACCACCACCTTTACCAAATCTATCGTGGTCAACTGAGTGAGTCAAATTCAATTGACTTCAAGGATCCGTAATTATTCAGATTATTATTATATGATTTGTAAATTGTGACTAATCCTCTCTTGGTCTGGCTGAAGACTTTAAACTTAACGCTCTATGGGAGGCAACCCATATGTTGTTGGTACACGGTGCTGGTAATATCCTTCCATATCTCTTTTACTTTGATCATTATTAATCTTAGTTCATGTTTTTATTCATTATCTTTAGAACATCGAGGACTATGTTCAATTTAAGTTTGGGGGTGAGGGAGAAAATTTTAAAAAATTTAGTTGTACCAAAAACTCCAAAATTTAGAAACTTGTGTACAATTCAGGATGACACTAACCATTCTAAGTAGATGGAAACAAACTACTTGGTTGTAGGAGTTAAGGGACCCATCTAAATGGTCTATTCATAAAAGGAAAGAGCTCAGGTGTTAGAAATAACATGATAGTCGTCACCATATCTCGGAGTCATCACCATATCATGTTCTATTTTTATTTTACAAGTTTATGTGTTTCTCTAAGTGATTTGGTGGGGTACCAGCATCGCCTTGTTATCGATGTTGGATGACATAGAGTGATTGAGATCAAGCCCCGTTGTTGTATATTATTTAGACCAAAATAAATAAATAAATAAATAAATAAATAAATAAATAATAATAAATAATGGTTTTATTTTCAATAGATCGACCTATGGGGCCCTTGTATATACCAGTTGAGTCGATATTAGTATAAGGATTAAGACCAGTGGGAGAGTATCTCAATCCATTAGAATTCATCATGGCACTGACCTTCAGACAAATATGGGAAACATCGTTCACCTTAGTCAAATGTGCAAACTTCATCATCTTCATATCCATCTTCTAAATCTATGCATGTGATTGAACTTTGATAGACTCTGAGTATCGTGGTCCATTGTACGACTCTCTGAGTAGTGTTCTGTTTTCTTATTATATGAATTTTAATACGCTTGAGTGCAAACTCTGTATAACAATTGGATTCAAAACAGGGTAATTCCTCCCATAACCAAAGAATTTTATAGCCATTTAAATAGCATGTTTAGTGTCTACCCTCAATCGTTCGCAAGTAGCTAGAGTTTGAAGTAAGGTTTTGTGGGTATATCTCTTGTAAACCCTCACGGGACAAAACTCGTCTGATAGGGACACCTTGGGTTTAAAGGTTTGTTGCACACGCTAAGTGCAATCGCGATTCCTGCCAAAGTGAGTTAGGATTTATTTTTATTTTCAAGATTAGATTTGTTTGAGGACTAGCAAATAATAAGTTTGGGGGTATTTGATCGACATATTTTTCGTGTCTTATTTGATCTCATATTTGTATTGCTATTACTCAATTTTTGTATTAATAAATGTGATTTTAATTATTTGTAGGTATTTTTCGAAGAATAAAAATTTGCGGGAAATTGGCTATAAAGTATTAAAAGTACCCTCAAAAGTGTTAATGACAACCTCATTTTGGATAAAGGCAGCCCATGATGTTATAAAGGAACCCACTCTCTTTGAAATATAATTTTGGCGGGAGATTCCTCTTTTTTCAACTGCGTATATTTATGGATAACATTAGGAGAATATCTTGAAGAGATTAAGGCAAGAATATTCTCTTGCCTTAATAAAAGGAATGTATACAGGTTGGGACACGATGAAACAAACAAATCTCGGCAATTACCTAGTCACGTCAAAAAAAGAAAGTTATTTTTGAGAATCAAGGATATTTTCTTTATTTTCCAAAATTGTACGATTGTATCTCTATAATAACAACAACAATCAAGAGAAACAGAAGCAACAAATTTATTTTGGGAAGAAAAATCAGATCGAGAAAAGAAATTATTGCCAAAAGCTTTTCAAAATCAGGGAAGAATATTTTCTCGTGTTTGTTGCTACAAATAATATATTCTCAGGATTAAATGTTTTATTCTCGAGTAAGATTAAGGTAACAACATCAAAGAGTTTGATTGTAACTTAAATACCAAGTGTTTTTAACGAAAAAAAAATAGATCCACAACCGAGAATATAAGAGAGAGAATTTTGTGAAGATTTTGGAAAGATAATCGAGTTGTGAGGTGGTATTTGTATAAATAGAGAAGGGAAGGAAAAGTTACGAGGGAATGGAGAGACCAGAGAGCGAGAAAGAAAAAATCATATCAAAATTCTGCTCGTGAAGAAGATGAAGAAATTGTTGCTAAAAGGTTGAAGAAATTGTGGCTAAAAAGGAGAACTCTTGTGTATGTTCTTGGTCTATTCTCTTAAATTCAATATCTTTTGTAATGGTTCAGTGAATAGTTCCTGCAATAGTTTAGAGTTTTAATACACATTGAGTTTGTGCTTCTTTCACTGCGTCTAGGGTGAGTCGTTTATTAAATAAATCATTTTAATCATTCTACAATTCAGTTGGTCAGTTCTTTCTTGTATTTTTCTTCTTCTCAAGCACTTTTGAGCTATGTACCTATCTTTTAAGGGTGTTTTGAGCATGATGAGTTAAACCTCAACACTGGGACGATGGAGGAAGCTATTTTTCACAATTGTTTGGTAACTATCTTCGATTCTTTATGACTTTTGGCACTTATTTTAATTGATTTGTGATTTTTATTAATTGACTATCATTTAATTTGATGGGTCATGCTTAGCTTAAGTGTTTTGATGGTCCATGCTTAGTATTTACAATCAATGTTTTAAGAGTCTACCTTTGGAAAATAAATAGAGTCCATAGAAGAGCTATAATTGTTAATAATTGATTTATGCATCACTCAAATATGAATATAGTGGAATCCTAAGTCCCAGTCTCTTGTATTATTGCTACCATATTTTGTATATTTGCTAGTTTTAGTATTAGAAATTAAATTTAGGTCTAAAATCAGTCTTCACAAGTCTGAGTGAGCGATACCCTATTTACCACTTCTACAAATAAATTCAGTTACAAAGAGAATATAATAATTTTGTTATATCAAATCAAAATAGAGAGGCCCCTTTCACTTTTGCAGAATTAAAGCCTAGACTAATGAATCATGAGCAATAGCTCATAGAACAACAACAAGATTTTTTTGTAGTTTTTGATGCTCAATAATCTTTCTATAGTAGAAACGTTTCTTCTGGACAAATATTTGTTGGTAATGGCAGAGGGAGAGCAAGAGAAAATTTTGGTGGAAATAGTAGAGGTCTTACTGGAAATAGTAGAGGTTCTACTTGAAATAATAGAGGCAATAATAATTTCAAGAATTCTCAAGATAATAATGCATATGGATACGGTGATAATAATAGAAGGGACTTTTCTCAAGTAGATTGTCAAATATGCAGAAAGAAAGGATATTATGCCAGCAGATGTCATTTTAGGTATCACCCTCCAATATTTCCTAGTTCTGCAAGTGGGGATAATGATTCTCAGCAACAACATCAACAACATGCTTTTACAACCTTAAATGAAGATACTTCTTTTGCTGCTCCGTCTACATCATATATTTCGCATTGGATATCTGATTCTGGTACTACTGCACACATGACTGGAGATGAGCATTTGTTGCAGAATATTCTTGTTTTAAAGGTAAGGATCAAGTTCAAATTGGCAATGGTAAGTCTCTTGCTATTACTTTATTTGGTAATACTAGCATTCAAACAACTACAACTAGTTTTAGGCTGAATAAAGTATTAATCGTACCTGATATGAGACATAACATATTGTTAGTATCAAAGTTCACTAGAGATAATTCTTGTTATTTTAAGTTCTATCCATATGGATATGAAATTAGGGATATATACTCAGATGTTGTGATGGCTCATGGAAAAGTAGTCAATAATTTGTATTCAATTATTCATCTGCCTCATACTCATTATTCTTTATCGAAAACATTATCTGCATATCCTAACAGATGGCATGATAGGTTGGGGCATCCATCCTCACAAATTATTCAAAAACTTCATTCAGATAAGCAGATAGTTTTGAATTCTTCTATTCCTTCCTCTTTGTGTCATCCATGTCAACTTGCAAAAAGTAAAAAATTGTTTTTTAAACTATCTTCTTATTATGAAAAAAAACCTTTAGCTTGAATATATTGTGATGTATGGGGTCCAACTATTCCTTCATTGAATGGTTATAAATATTTTTTTTGTGGATGACTTTAGCAAATTTCATTGGATTTATCCAATTGAGCTAAAAGTCAGATGCTACAAAATGTTTTCAGCATTTCAAAACTCAGACTGAAAATCAGTTTTCAACTAAAGTCTTAGCTTTTCAAGTGGATGGTCCAACAGAGTTAATCAAATGTCCTTTTAAAGCTTTATTTCAATCTAGTGGAATACTTGTTAATATTTCTTGTCCAAAAACACCTGAACAAAATAGTCTTGCAGAAAGAAAACACAGGCATATTACTGAAATGGGTAATGTACTTCTATTCAATTCTTCTTGTCCAAAAACTTTTTTATATGATGATTTTCTTACTGCCACTTATCTCATAAACAGAACTCCATCTATATTATTGAAGTTTAAATCTCCTTTTGAAGTAATATTTGGTATTACTTCGGATTATTCATTTTTTTAAAAAAATTGGATCTATTTGTTATCCTCATCTGGCTCATTCAAGAGCAGATAAACTTTCACCAAAATCTGTTAAATGTGTCTTTATAGGTTATAGCCCACTTCATAAGTGTTATAAATGTTATAATTCCATTACTAAAAAGGTTTATATTTCAAGGCATGTTGTGTTTGATGAGTCTCAATTCTATTTTACTAATTCAGATATTGTTTTACCTCATTCTTCTGTTCTTGAAAGTCCATCCAATTCTTTTATTATCTCAGAGATACTTCCTTCTAGTACTATAGTTACTAGAGCTCAAAAAGGCATTTCCAAACCAAAAATATTTCCAGATCATGTTTCCCACCTTTCTATAAAACGTCATATTTCTGCAAATTATTATTTATTGACTACTTTGACTAAGCCTAAGATTTTCAAGAAAGCAATAAAAGATCATAAGTGGAAAGTATCAATGAAGGAAGAATATGATGCATTAAGAGATAATTGTACATGAGATTATGTTGCACCTGAACCACATATATTGGGCAGTAAATGGGTGTATAGAATTCAACAAAAGTCAGATGGTACTATTGACAGGTATAAGTCTAGATTAGTTGCAAAAGGCTATGATCAACAAGATGGGATTGATTTCCATGAAAACTTTAGTCCAGTGGTTAAGTCTACCACAATTGAAGTTGTGCTTTGTTTAGCTGTCACTTATGATTGGGAAATAAGGCAATTGGATGTGAGCAATGCCTTTCTGCATGGCTATTTAGATGAGGATGCTTATATGTCACAGCCACAAGGTTTTCTTAACCCTGATTATCCTCCTAACTTTGTGTTTCATTTGAAGAAAAGCTTGTATGGTTTAAAACAAGCTCCAAGAGTTTGGTTTCATAGATTCAGCTTTTTTCTTATTACTTATGGGTTTATGAAGTCAGTCTCAGATAATTCCATGTTTGTGTGCTCAAATCAGAATGGTATTCTTATATTGCTACTATATGTTGATGATATATTGTTGACTGGTAGTGCTTCTGAATTGATTAATGATCTTATTACTTCTTTGAAGAAAGAGTTTGCAATGAAAGAATTAGGGGATTCGGCTTATTTTTTGGGTATAGAAGTTGTCAGAACAAGTTGCTATATAATGGTAACACAAAAAAATACACTCTAAAGTTATTAAATAAAGCAAACATGTTGGATTGCAAGATTGTTAAGTATTGTAAGCCTCCAGTAACAAGACCTGACATATGTTTTGGAGTTAACTATGTAAGCCAATTTATGCATTCACCTTCAGGTTTACATTTTCAACTTGTTAAAAGAATTTTGAGGTATTTGAAGGGGTCAATTGGATTGGAAATATCTTTACAAAAGTGTGATTTAAGAAGTGTGAGAGCTTTCACAAATTCAGATTGGGCAGGTTTCCCAGATACAAGAAGATCTACATCTGGATTTGCTGTTTTTATGAGTTCCAATTTAGTATCTTGGTCATCTAAGAAACAACAAACTGTATCTAAATGATCAGCATGAGCTGGATATAAATGTTTGTTTGTAGCTGCTTCTGAACTACAATGGTGGTCATACTATTAGCTGAATTGAAAATATCTTTTACTTCTCCTACATTGTTGTTGTGTGACAATACTACTGCTCTGTCTCTGGCTACTAACCCAGTCTTCCATGCCAGGACAAAGTATATAGAGATACAATATCATGTCGTCAGGGAGCTGGTTGAAAAGGGATTCTTAAAACTGCAGCATGTTTCTTACGATGATCAATTGACTGATTTGTTTACAAAAGGATTATGTTATCCTTTATTTTCCAGGCTTTTGTGTCAACTACTGGGAACTTATGCTACTACTACATTAAATACAAGTCAAGTTTGTGCTGGTTCTTCATAGTTTTTTGTTTTTTCTTAGACATTTCTTTCTTGTTTCTTTTGTTTTTCAATCTGTGTCTTCTAGTAACAGATTGAAAGGGGTGTATTAGATAATATGTTATAGTCAAGTTTGTTGACTTGACCATGTCTAGTACTTCTTATTACATTACATCCTAGCTGTATTCTTGTCTTTATATAAGCTATAATAATACTTCTGAGCTTAACAACTCAATTACGTTCAATATACAGTTCTTGGTTTCTCAGTGTTAGCTATTGGGACTGTAACCAGCCAATTGTGTCTTACAGAATTCTATGGGTTTAACGGTTTCACCGAATTCTATAAAAAAATTACTTGATAAAAAAATTACTTGATAAAAAAACCGACTGTTGAGTGATACCTTTGTTCTAAGATTTCGATACAAATCCCATATAACTACGTTCTTTTGATACTGTGTTGCTATCTTTTTCTATATGGGCTATGATTTCATGATGATTTTTTTAATGATTTTATTTAATAAAAATTGAAGATTAATAAAGAAGAAGACAGATAAAAATAATAATAATCATAGTTAAGATTAATTTAACTATAATAAGTCAAATAGGAAAAACCTAAAGTTATACATAACAAAACACTTTTATAACAGTTACAAATTCATTGTTAAGTAACAATTAATAATTTGGGTGGGTCTCACCCCACTAGTGGCTTCGTCCCTGGCTGTATAAATTAAAGATGGATACCGGACGTGGATGTAAGAGAGCAGCAAAGCACACAATTTCAAAAAAGAAAAAAATAGGGGCAATTTACATTCAACTGTCAAAAGAGTTTCGTAGCCAAATACAATGACGTCGAGAAATGACTTAAAGTATTAGTAGATCAACCTGTTTTCTCTACGTAATATTGATGGCGCTTAGAATATAAACCAACAATAGCACTTCCGTAGAAATCGTATCCAAACATTGCAACTTCACCAAAACACCTACTAGCACTACCCTAATAAATTTCTTAACTAACTCACTGTTTTTCTAAAGATTTTTCCTCCCCTCAACACATAAATTTGCTTCATATTTATAAGTTATAACCTTTTCCTACTAACAGTAACCATTGGATTAAATGAATTTCGATGACGACGGATACTAAAACCTAAATATCATTACAAACTTAATCAAATTGTCATATTCTAAATATTATGCTATTTCACTAACAAAAATTCAATATATTTCATTTAATCCCATGAGTTTGACCAACATAGAAAGACTTTCAAACAAGGTTAACCGGTGCCGACCATGGGTTGTTGGAACTGTGTCGTCATTTTGAGTTTGGGTGTTAACTTAGTGGGATAGGTGGACACCTAGGATTTAGTGGGTGTTTTTTTTTGAAGCATACTTAATGGGCGTTGGATGATAGGCTACCAGTTTATATGCGACCAAAATTGTGCTGGGCTAATAGGTCCTCGTGACTAAACTTGTGCCACCTAAACTTGGGTGATCAATTTAATTGACATTAGTGGCCTATGACATTTACTTTGGACTTTTGCTATTTTAGTCTCTAACTCATGATTTTATGCTTGCATCCGACTTAATAGCTAGGATTGTTTTGGATACGATTTCACGGCGAGCTTTTACTAATATTCATGACATATATTTATATATGAAATTGTGGCGTCTACAATAAGCTTTTGATGTAAGGATGCTTTTGATAAGTAAAATAAGATTATTGTTGGAGGCGATATGAGCTGTCAGATGGATGAAAGTAAATTTATGACCCTCGAGATAAGGTAAATTTTACCTATAGGAGATGAGCCTAACCCAACACATTTAAGTAATTTGATATATATAGAGTGTAATTATTTCTTATTAGAATATCCACTCACACAGTAGGTTTTTATGACCCTAAAATATTTGTACTAATTTGGATGTATCAATTGTCTCTCCCAGGATAGCTAATCTCAAACTCTCTTTTTCAATCAATAGAAAACGAGGTCCCATCACCATTTAATGTAGGATCTCACATAATTAAAAGCATTAAGGGGGTGATTGAATTAATTTTACTATTTTTTTATATTTTTATTTTTGTTTTTTGTTTTTGAAACATAAATTCTTAGAATTTAATACACACATAATTATTACATATTAATTCTTCTTCTTTTTGTTTTTTTTGATGAGATAGCCACATGCTAAAAGCAAAGAACTCTAATTAACATAACGAGCGAAGGCTCTACTTATAAAGATGTCACTTAAAATTCCTTTTAAATTCTCCTAAACACTTTTTAACAAGCGAATCAACTATACCATTGTCTTCTCTTTATGTAGTTACTATTAATTAGACAACACACCGAGTATAAAAAAAAAGTATAAACTCTAGATAAACATAAGAACGGCATAAGGCAAATTAATTAAGATCAGAAAAGCATAGTCTAGAAAGAACTTCACTAAAAAAAACTAAGATTATTATCTATTAAGTGAACTAACAAATGACCCTTACCTAGGAGGTTAAGGGTCTTTATCTATATAGATCATGAGACATACCTTTATGGTCTAGTACATCTTATACTAACTACAGATAACTTAAACACGTTCTAAAATATTACATACATGGATTTGGGCCTGCCGTCCCTATACTTTAGCCTCTTGGGCCATTAGATATGTATAGGAAATATGGTATCCACATTTTACCTTTTTTTTCAGGCTTGAATAATGGAGAAAAGGGAATTTAAATCTTTTCCTTCCCCATGCGTAATGGAGAAAAGGGAATTTAAATCTTTTCCTTCCCCATGCGAATCCCCAAGGTATAACAATTTGGAATGTACCTTAAATAATAAAATAATCTCGATAAAAAAACAGATTGTCCTTAAAAAAACTCTCAATAGTAGTATGGGACACAAAACAGTATAAAAAATAATAGTCCTATAATTTATGGAAAAAATGATAGAAATTTTAAACTTCTTCTGAAATTCACAACAGAGGAAAGGGACACCCTCTCGGAAGAAAACATGGCACAATAAATACCAACTACTATGTGAAAAAATTGATCCTGAGAACAACTGACGCACTCCAAATAAGAGTAGTGCTTACCTAGAAATTGGATGTGGCAGGATAAAAAATGGATTGGGATAATGAGTGACAGTCCCACGAAATACAAGATGTCGAAGATAAAGAACAACCGAACCACACTGTAAATTTCATTTAAAAGTCTTATTTCAATTATATTAGCTAACAATTAATATTGAATATCACTTGCAAAGAGATAAACCAGAAAAGGCTACAAACACAAGCAAGCGGAAAAACAAAAACATGATGAATAATCAAAGAAGAAGAGAACATGGAGAATAGAGGAATGAGTTAAAGGAACGATTCACAGAGTATTTTTTTCGTCATAAGTAATGAATGAATTTTATTATTACCCTAAGATAATGACCTTTACTTTCAAAGGAAAAAAAATAACAATAATCTATAACAAACCAAAAAATTTGACATTATAATGATCGACTCTCACATGGACCGACTTTCACATGGATTATATGTCACATTACATTCAGATAATGGAGATTTGCTAGTTATTCCAAACCCCAACGAAGTAGTTAACCAAGGGTCCATTGAGAAAAACTATTTACTTGCAGGTCCAAAAAAGTTTAAATCATAAAAATAACATATATACCCTTCACCAAACGTGTGAACTAAAACACGATCTTCCCTTATCTTTCGCTCTTTCTCTTTGTCTTCTTTATTCTTTTCTCTTTCTCTTTTCTTCAATCAAACATCAATAGAGAAAAACAATCGAATCACATAATAAATATTATCCAGCTAGATTATAGAAAATCAATAAAACCTAGATTTACAATGAAGAAATCATGCGAAAATATAAAAACCCCGATTTTATCTAAATCTACGAAGAAATCTACATCTATTATGCCAAAAAGGTAGTATCAAAAGGTATGAATCAGTGAAATCAGTAGATAAAAATAGTAAGGACAAGAAGAATCAACAAAACCATACAAGTAAATAAGTAATAGAATACGATAATTCTGAATAATCACCAGCAGTAAGCCAAAAAAAAAATGATCCAACAATAGATATTGATATGTAGTGAGTGAAAACATATGATCCAACATTAGATATTGATATACGTACCCATCCAATAAAAAAACTATAATCTAACAATAGACATTGATATGTGAAAACATATGATCCAATAGTAGATATTGATATGTAACCATCCCAAAAAAAAACCTATGATCCAACAGTAGATATTGATATGTACACACCAAAAAAAAAAAAAAACTATAATCCAAACAGTAGATATTGATATGAACCCATCAAAAAAAAAAACTATGATCAACAGTAAATATTGATATGTACCATCCCAATAAAACATGCAATATATTTTTGATGCATCCAATAGTAGATATTGATATGTACATAAAAACATAGTTTATGCTTTAGCGCCCTTCCCAGTAAAGATGCAAGATGTTTCCATTACAAAAATAAAATATCGTTTGATCATATAAAAAAGTAAACAAAAATATTATTTAAAAAAAAGAAAATAAATATAAAAACAACTTATCTTTAGTCCAAAAAATAATTGTAAGATCATAAAATAATTTTTATTATCTTCAGTACAAAAAAATATGTAATGTTGGAAACTCAAAAAAAAAATGATTTAACATTGAATCAATCAATCGAATAGCTTGAATCGAAATATGTACTCTAACAAAAACCCAAAATTGACTAGCCTTCATGGATTTTGGATTCGTCTCAAAAGTTCAAGTAAAAACTCAAAATTGATCCTGATCCATTCTCGAATCTTCTTTATCTTCTTTATCTTCTTTTCTTCACCGTCACTTTCAAAATCATGATCTTCAACTTTCCCTTTTTCCACCATATTTTCTTCTAATTAAAAAACATAATTCCTAAAATGCAAATCAACAATCACTATCAATGAAATCAAAATCTTAATCTTGATTTCTTCTTGATTTTGAGTTCAAAACCTAGTTAATCAAACAAGAGAAATAAATTCAACGGAGAAAGAAAAAACTGAGACGGGAAATAATCCGATACACGAGGGAAATAATTCAACGGAGAAAGAAAAATTTCCTCTTGATCGAGAACAGAAACTGGAAAAATTGAATAATATTAACCTAGAATCTTCTTGTATACACGAGGGTTTTTCCGATATTAAGAAAAAACGACTTACAAGTTACGAATATGTATGGCCCTGGGATTAATATTTTTGGTCCAAAAACATAAAAAAAGGACCACTGGTTAAACCACTTTAAATGGATGGACCAGTCATTAGACGGGTCCTTCAGATAAAAAAGTAAACCATTCTCTAACTAGGTTTTAGGTTTTAAAATGGGGTTTTTAAGAAACTTTTTTTTTTTTAGAGAAATTTTGTGTTTGGGTCGTAGGTTTTGGTATGGTAGAGTGTTTGGGTCGTAAATTTGTCCAATGGTGTATTTGGGTCGTAAGACCGTCAATCAACACGGTCAAACTAACCGACCGTTAGTCCAAAAATTACAAGTTTGCCATTCCGTCAAGCCATCCATAAACAGCCGTTTTTTTGTCAAAAATTCGTCAAAAATTCGGCAAAAAACGGAAAAAATACGGTAAAAGGACGGTAAAAATTCTCTGTGGCCTTTCCCATCCAAAAAATCGCCGATTTTTTGGCGATTTTCCGATTAATCGCCGATTAATTGCCGATTAATCGGCAAAATCGCCAATTCCTCTCTGTTGCCTTTGCTTATTACGGGATTTTGGGGTTTTTTTTAAACTTTTAACAAATTTGTGTTAAATATTTACTAGAACCATTGCATTCACCACCATAACAAGAAAACTTAACAAAAAACACATTGACATCACAACAAAATAAGATTTGTAAGGATTTAAACAAGTTATATAATTGTAGAGTAGAGTATTTGGTTTGACAAGACAAGCAACAAAGTTAAAAACTGCTAGGAGAGTTTAATTGCAGTAGTTTAAAGCTTAATTGAGATAAGTAGATAGCCAATAACAAAAGTAACATACCTAATACCATTTAACCCCAAAAGTAGAATTGTTGGTTTTCTTTAGATGTGGTTGGTCTTGATTGTGCCCTAAAAGGGAAGCAGGTCTTGTTGATGTAGTAGGCTGTTGTGTGATTGTAGATGCCTGAGATGATGCCTGAGATGATTGAGATGCAGTAGCACTATGAGTACCTCTTCCTCTTCCCCTTGCAATACCACCCCCTTTTTCTCTTACAGCTGCACTTGTAGTACCATCTGCACCATCTCTACCTCTTGCAATAGCACCAGGTCTCCCTCTACCAATTGTAATATCAGCCATAGGTGGAATTCCACCAGGTCTAGGTATTGCGGCTCCATCACTGATAAGAGGCATCCTATCATGTGGTCCACGATATATATGGACACCTAAGACCAATATATCATACATTAGATGGATGGGCTAGGTACTGGTGTCATGGATTAACATATGGTTCATTCACAGTTCAAGAAAGTGAAATGTACAAAAGAGATTCTGATAGCTACCACTTACCAACATTGGATGGATGACCCTCAGGTTGAAATTTGCAACCAGTTCTATTATGGCCCCACTCTTTACAAACTCCACATTGTTTCATTCCCCTTTGTATTCCAAGTTGCTCATTCCTCTCTCGCCTTCTTTGCGATCTTGGCCTACCAACTGGTCTTACGATTCTTGGAGGATTTACCTTGTAAACATCAGGGACCTATATTTGGCAATATTAAGTTCATATTTATACACTCTATTGGAGTAGTTAAATGAAACACAAAATATATTGGATTAGAAATCATACCTCAAGCCAATATACCGGATTGGCTATTGGCTCTATACTGCCAGCATAAGTTGCCATGTATTTGCTAACAAAATGACATTAATCCACAAAACTGTAAACAAACATAAAGTAACACAAAGTAAGAATTTTTAGACACAAAGTAACAAAAAGACATGTACTTGTTTAGGAATTACCTGTACTCATCTTCATTTACTTCTAAAATGACAGCCATTGCATGCACACATGGCACACCACCAACTTGCCATGCTCCACATTTGCATTCATGCTTAGTCAAGTCCACTTTCCAAGTCATACTCTCATTATTTTCAACCAACCAAACAGTTCTAGTAGATGGATAACATTTAAACCAATGCACATTCTCTCTGTGCTTTTTCAATTTATTCTCAGCTCTCTCTATTAACCTATCTTGATCCCAAGTGAGGGCTAGTTGCTCTCTATTGTAAAAAATTTGCATGACTAGTTTCTCAAACTCCATCACTAACTTGCATATAGGCATTGCCCTCAATTTAAGAATCAATTTGTTAAAAGACTCACTGAAATTGTTAGTGATATGCTCACATCTAGAAGTATGATCAAACTTGTGCCTTTTCCATTCTTCCTTTGGATGAGATTCTAACCAGGTTCTGGCCTGTTGATTCAAGTCTTCCACTTGTTGCATCCAAAACTGGTAATCTATCTCGTTGTAGCTTTTTGCTGCCTTCCAAACAAGTTCCTCTAAATAAGCGCCAGGGTGCTTCATCTTCATGTTCTTGTACAAGTGTCTGAAGCAAAACCTATGATAGTGTTTGACATGTGCAAATTGTCTAGCCACACCATCAATCAAACCTTGAAACAGAAAGCATCATCAAATTACAACAATGTTAACTATTACTAACAATGTTACCTAAGAATGTGCATTGCTAAAAAACTGGTGTAATACCTTTTTGCTGATCAGAAATAAATTTAATTGGCTTATCTTGAATGGTCACATGTGGCGCAAGAATAAACAAGAACTTATTCCAAGTTTCCTTGCATTCGTTTCTGCAAAAATATATGGCAAGGGGAAATATACCATTATTGTTGTCCAAAGCCATAGCAGCCAAGATCATTCCTGCATACTTCCCTTTTAAAAATGTACCATCTAATCCAATAATCAGTCTGCAACCATTAAGAAAACCATCTAGACTAGCCTTGTACATAATGAACAACCCTGCAAATTGTTCATTCACACCTTCTTTACTCCAAGTTGCGACACTGCCTGGATTTGCTAATTGAATCTGTCTACACAGTTCTGGTACTTGCCTATAACTATCTTCAAATGACCCAAAAACCTTTTCTAAACATATGTGCCTAGCATGCCAAGCATTCCAATATGAGATATCTACTTTATACTTTCTCTTCACCCTATCTTTAATATGTGAAGGCTTGCAGTCAATGTGGTCAGAAACATACCCCATTATCTTTGAAGCAACCCATCTTGCATTAGCCATAGGATTTTTCAAACCTGTATACAAACAACAAACATCAAGATTTTAATAAGCACAACATAATGAGATACAAAATAAGGAGACATGAAAATAGAGCACACACCTTTAGGTTTACATTTATGTTTCAACTCTCCAGATTTGCACCTAAATGTGATCTTATCAAAGGTTGGATAACAGTTAACTCTCCAAGTACATCCTTCCGCTGCACATCTCCATTCTTGCCTTTTTTCAGTACTCATTATCTTTTTAATACTAAAATGCCTCTTAATAGCTAACTCTCTCAAGTACTTCCTACAGTGAATAAATGTTGGCCATTCCATGCCAATATATAACTGATCTGTGGGAGATTTTGCAACACTAAACTCATCATCCTCATCTTCATTTTCATACAGATTTTGGGTGTTTTTAATGAACTCACCATGATCAATTTCTTCATGTCTACAAACCTCAGCTTCATCACTATACAAAACTAGTTGATGATTAATGTTATCCACTTCATTGTCAGCATCAGTAGGTACATCATCCCCTTCATCACTCTCACTTCCTGTGTAATATGAGCTTTCTTCATCACAATTCTCTAGATTAAGGTTCCTTACTCTTGGAATGTAGTCTTCATCTTCAGAACTACACCCATCATTCACCAACCTGTTTACAAACAAATGATTTCATTCAAATCACAAATCAATCACAATC
>JAJJMC010014301.1:5957392-5982670 GCA_023531435.1 Papaver californicum | reverse complement strand
AAAATTACTTACCTAGATACATTGTTGTTCATCATTGGCTTAATCTTTAGTGTTGATAATCGATTAATACCCACAAACCCGTGATTGATCGTTGTTTTTTCTTTTTTTTCTTTTTTTTTGCAGGAAGGAATAAGCAAAGCAAGAAGCAAGTTCTAAAAAACCCCAAAATCCCGTAATAAGCAAAGGCAACAGAGAGGAATTGGCGATTTTGCCGATTAATCGGCAATTAATCGGCGATTAATCGGAAAATCGCCAAAAAATCGGCGATTTTTTGGATGGGAAAGGCCACAGAGAATTTTTACCGTATTTTTTCCGGTTTTTTTTGCCGAATTTTTGACGAATTTTTGACAAAAAAACGGCTGTTTATGGATGCCTTGACGGAATGGCAAACTTGTAATTTTTGGACTAACGGCCGGTTAGTTTGACCGTGTTGACTGACGGTCTTACGACCCAAACACACCATTGGACAAATTTACGACCCAAACACTCTGCCATACCAAAACCTACGACCCAAACACAAAATTTCTCTTTTTTTTAAGTTTATCTAGACCCACGAAAAAGATAGAACCTTTAATTGAAAATACCCCTATAAATTGGGGGATATTTAGGATTATACCAACCTAGGTATATTGATAAGGGGTGTTCTAAAACCATAAATGACTAAGTTATCCCTTTTATGTTTAGTTATTTAATTCTTTTTTATTATTTGTTCTTTAATTTTTAATTTTTTAATTTTTTTAAATTTTCAATCTTTTTTTTTAAACTTGATTTTTTTTGCAAAAAAATCAAAGTCTGGACGACGTCGTTTCTTGATAATCGATGCAGAAACATATGAACACCATATCAGTTTTTGTTCACCTTTATCAGTCGACACGGTATTCATTACATAAACAATGCCGATTCATAAATTTTAGTTCCAGTCGGTATTATCGAAAATTTCTAACTATACCGACTGAAAAAGGTAGTCAACAACAGTCGGTACGGTGTTCATCCATTTCAATGCCCACTGTCAAAAATCAATATGGTATTCTTCATTTTACCATGTTGATCTTAAATTTTTTAGGATTTTTTTAATATATATATATATATTTTTTTAAAAAAAATAAAAAATTAATAAATTAAAAATATAAAGATAGTTTAGCCATTGTAAAAAATATATAAATAAAAAGTTATTACCTTTACTTTAAAATATCTCTAATCTATTTTATTATATATTTTCCAATCTATAGTTGTATCCCTGGTAAAGGTTTAAAAGATAAATGTGAATTTTTTATCTTTTCGGATTATTATCAAGCTAGCAACGGAAGGAAATAAAAATTATTATATAAAATTAAATTAAAATAAAACAACAAGCGTATTTTATTGACTTGATATGCATTTCACTAACATGCACATGTAAGGTGATTAACAAGTAAGGTGGCCCACTAAAGCCCCGCTAATATTATATGTTTTCCAACTACGAATGAAGAAAAAAAATGAAGAAAAAAAACCGAAAGAAGGGTTGTCCAATTAAAAACTGCCGACACCTTTCATGTGATGAGAAGCTCATGATATCACCCTTTCCCTACTCTTTGTCAGTAAAGAGACTCGGAAAATTCCATGATCACACTTAGTAACCAATATGAATACATTGAGATGTTAATGATACAATGTAGTATAGTGATAAGAGTTACTGGATGGTAAAAATATTTATCTACACAAATAAAATTTTGATTAATTATATCTAACAAAATTAATTAATAATTTTATTAAAATAATAAAAAAATCGATCCCAACTAAATTTATATAAACACATTTAAATTAAATAAATTAATAATTTTATTAAAATAATAATATCTTTTATCCGAAAACTATAAGTTTATCGTAGTTTTACCATAACTAACGATATAAACATATACTATATATTATAAGTAATTTTTGTCCATTAATAACTAGTTGTTACCAAATATAGTCCAACTATCATATTTGGTTGGAGGTTTGAAAACAAACATAAATGATTAGTTATTACAGAGTAGAAATTAACCTATATTTCTAATATTTTTATCGTAACTAGACTCAAGGCAACAACAACACATTTCAATACCCTGGTTAATTAGACTATACGTTCGATAATGTTAATTTAAAGTGCTAATTTGATATATTTAATTGATTGGTTAAGTAATTAACTTTTTTATCATTACGTGTGCTAAAAATTACACCTTTTTTTTAAGTCTCAAATTAAATTAAAGGTAAGATTAAAATACCACATGCACCCTCCCTAAGTCGGATTCCAAATAGAGAACCTAACCAACTTGAAGCCTACCCATTTTATTTAAAGTCTAGCCAATTTTGTGTCCCCTCGTATGAATGGATATAGGGTGTCTAAAATAGGGTAAACTACTAAATTACTCTTTATTAAAATCTAATACTACATCCTAATAATAAAACCAATTAATCTAATCTATTTTTCATTTCTATTTCTTATCAACCGATTCTTCTTCTTCTCTTGTCCACTCTTCTCCCTTTTTTTTCCA
The DNA here is from genome assembly GCA_023531435.1 of Papaver californicum. Lineage (NCBI taxonomy): Eukaryota > Viridiplantae > Streptophyta > Magnoliopsida > Ranunculales > Papaveraceae > Papaver > Papaver californicum. The sequence goes on along the minus strand of JAJJMC010014301.1, from coordinate 5,980,157 downwards.
TTTCAAACTAAAATATCGTCGGTAATTGACGATTCAAAAAAATGATTAATCGTTTGATTTTTCTATATAGCGACAATGACAAAACGAGTAAAGCATCCCACTAGAGATACTTAATCTAGTGGAAGCGGTCCAAAAATTGCACAAATAATTCTACATAAACAATCAAAGAAGCAAACGGTTACAGAAAATGAAGAAACTCTCAGCTCAATACAAGAACAACAAATGACTCGAATCAGATACTTTCTATTATCCCATTTATGTTAATTAGGTTTTATCGACATGCCCACACTCAAAAATTGAAAATTATAAAATCTGGGTTTTCTGTGAGCTAGAATCGTTCGATGTTAGTATTCGCATTAAATGATTTCTGCGAGAAATGGTCGATGTCCATGTCGATTGATTGTAAAGTATCTGAAAAGCCACGGGGAACATCAACCCATAATCGTTCTATATAAACATTTATATCGAACAATTCTGGTTTTGAAGAAACTGCACAATTCTATGTTGGTGTTTTTGTGTAGAATCGGTGGATGTACAATATACCGAATGCAAATATGTGAAATGCCCAGAATCATCCGATATAGGTGGTTATATAGAACGATTGTATGTTGAGAAAATTTCCAATTTTTCTGGTGGCTTTTTAGCCTAGAATCGGTGGATATGAACACCTATATTGAACGTTGTGTAAATTTCTAGGAATCGGTGGATGTGGATGTATCGTGATGGACAATTGTAGTCTTGGAATTCCTAAATTCACTTGATTTCGATTGTTGTTTATCGTATGCTGTCGTATTCTTTAGGGAAAAGCGAAATGGAAAGCAAGCGGAAAGGATACCGAAGAAAAAACATGATCTTGCTTCTCCTCCGAGCTTGGGATCTCGTCGAGTGGCAGTAAGAACTTAGGGGCTAAACACCGTATAGGTTGGTCAGAAAAATCGATATTCATCAATGAACCAACTCAAGTGGAGCACCAAATAGAAGAATAATCTTCTTCTGTTACAGAATTTGATAGATTTCAAAGTGAAAAAGTAAGTAATAACAAAGATAGCGAGAGCCATAACGAAGAAGAACGAGGAGGTGAAGAAGAAGAACAACAAAAACAACAAGGAGATAAATATGCAACGGCAGAAAGGAAGAAAAAAGAAAGGTACTTGCCAAAGCCTGAGTTGATGTTAGGTCATAGCCCTGATAATCCCATTCATGGATTTCCGAGTAACGAAGAAGAGTTGTTATATGGGTACAAAAACAGTTGGGCTGCTATGATATGTGCAACCATGTTAAATATCTCAAAATTTTCATGTTTTACTGATTACTTAACATTAGTTAATTTTACAACTAGCATGATTAAATAATTATTAATTAAATTAATTAATGTTAACTAATTATGGATGTATTAACCATTAACTAAAATAAATAGATAAATAATTTATTAAATTATTTGATAAAGGATTTTGAAGCATAGATTACTTCATAACAACTCTAATTTAATTTATTAAATAGGTCTTAAATAAAATATAATGCATATGTCTTAAATTAGCCTGGATTGGGTGGTGTACTCAATATTTCTCAGTGTCTCACACATTCACAATCACTCACTGTCTTTCCTGTATAGATATAGAAGAAATATGAAACTTAAAATAACAAGAAAAAGAAAAGAAAAAACAATGACTGCACCAGACAGATAGAGAATGGCACCTGCATAACTCTTCTCCGCAATTTCTCTCTCTCTAGTCTGTTGAGAATGGTACCTTCTTAACACTGGGTTCTTGCAGTTGATGGTTTTCAGAGATCTCTCTTCAGAAATTGTAAGCACAGTACATATTTAGTTTCTTGTTTTGTCTCTTTCTAACTTTCTAGATATGGGTTTTATTTTTCATTTTAATTCTTTCTTGGATTGATTGGCTTATTAGATTCATTTTTGTTTGGGTCTTGTTATTTTCCGATTCCCAGTTATAGGTTTGGTTTAGAATCTTGAATTTCTTCTCGTATTTCAGTTTGCAAACTTTGTTGCGTTTTAGTCGACTTTGTGAACGTGGTCTCCTTAGATTTGGTAGAAATGTGAACCTCAGCTGCAATTGCTGTATTAGATGTGTAAGGTGTTAGAACAAGGTTTGATAATTGTATTGAATTCTTTGTATCTTCGTTGTGTTGCTTTGTTGATCCTATGAGGAGGGTTCCTTTGATTTTAAGGTCTTCTTCTGTACAATGATGGATTACCAAAAGTTATTGTTTTTGGTAAGATGTAGAAACCTTTTCTGATTGAGTATCCTGTACTTCTAATTTTAGTAATGCTAGTTGTTTGGATTTTGGAATCCTTAATCCTAAAGCATACATTGTTGTGTGGATTTTGCAGCTTAATTTGGATATGGGATCCTTAGCATTTGAGACACAGTCTTCAGTCACGGAAATTTATTTAGCTTTGGGTCTAAATAAATCAAGACAACGAGTTATAGTGATTTCCCGCGTGTTGTCACTTCTCTCTCCGTTTCTTGAGAGATCTGTTCAAAAGAACGAAAAGTACTAGAGTCCATGAGCCAGAAAGACATGGTTACAGTCTTTCATGGGTTGAGGGCGCCTACCCTGAGCATCAGGCAGTACATCGACCGCATCTTCAAGTACTCAAACTGCAGTCCATCATGTTTTGTTGTTGCATACATTTACATGGAGAGATTCCTACAAAACGGCGATGTTCTCCTTACGTTACTCAATGTTCACCGTATTCTCGTCACCAGCGTGATGGTAGCCGCAAAGTTTATTGACGACACGTAAGTACCTCAGTTTACCAGATTTTTAGAACCATGATAATCTTTACTTTAAGAAACAAATTCAGTGACTAGTACCCAATGTTTTATACTCCCACACCACCAAATATCTGAGCTCAGGGGTACCCTTCCTACGTAAGATGATATAGGACGTACTTTTTATGATTTATTTTGTGTGTAATCTCGTTTCTCGTTCAGCATCAAGCTAAGTATATTTTCTTTTTACACCTCAGATTCTTCAACAACGCATATTTTGCTAAAGTGGGCGGAGTCAGCACTGCAGAGATAAACAGATTGGAGATGAAATTCTTGTCTAGTTTGGATTTCAGACTCCAAGTGACTGTAGGGACATTTGAAAGGTATTGTGTTCAGTTGGATAAAGAAGCAACAGGGCGTTATCACATCGAGCGGCCGATTCAGTTCTGTGGTTTAAAGGAAAACAGGCAAATTATTGAGGAATCAAAAGGTGCTGCAACAGTCTAGAAATCAAGTTGTGTACTTATGTCAATGTGTACGATTATGGATCCTTTCCAACTACTTATATTTGTGTAACAGTTTTTTTTCGATGTACAAGATCTAAACTGAAAATTTCCTCTTGTGAATTACCTAATTCTTTTAAGCTTGTTTGGCCCTTTATGGTTAATAGTTACAATCTAAGAAGAAAGTTTTCCATTAACAAGTGAAATTTGATATTCCTCTACTCCAATCTACCAAAAGTTGTCTAATATGAAATTTATTTCTCAAGAGAAGAGATTTTCAAGTTGAAACCTTGAAAGTAGAATTTAACCCACCACCATGAGTAATTCCCAAGTGAAGAATGCTTTCAGCACCTATAGGCAGGCAAGGATAAATTTTTGCTGTTTCCACGAGGAGAAATTGCAAATTGGTCAGAGAACATCCAAAAGACACAAAATTCAGGACTGCGACAAAGTGAATATTTGCAAGAGTTTGTATTCAATCAACCAAGCAAGAAGCTTTCAAAGTGTACTTTTCCAGGTGAAAGTAACATATGTAAGTGAAACTTTAAGACCTACTATTACGCAGTGTTCTGTAAGGAGAACACGATTAAGAAGATTAGAAACTTAAAACCTGTAACAACTTCTACCTCCAATTCTCTGATAATGAAGGAATTAATGATTTTCTGTCATTTTTAAACCCCTTTTGCTTCAGTGGACTCCAGACTAGATGTCTCTTTTGCAGTGCAACCACCGTCGGATGCTTAGGCTTCCAAGAACCAATCTGCGCTGGTGGGCTGCCCATAAACTTGCTCCTGCTAGATATTGGAGTTGATTCCACTGTTGAGGGTCTTGATTGCTGCACTGGTGAAAACATCCTTGATACCCTCCTTCTTGGGTCCCTGACAAATGACATTCGGCCTGTAATTCCATGATTTGACTCTGAATGAAGTGTAGCAATAGAAACCCGCCTCCTGGGCAGAGGTGTTGAGTGGACATTAGTGGTGTTAGGAGGCTGTCCAGTGGTGGAGTGCAACTGCGGCTCTGGACGAAACGTAGCAATAGAAACCCGTCTCCTAGGCTGATTGAACTGCATTGTTGCTGATGCTGGCCTGACTGCAATTGACACCCGCCTCGGTCTCATTAAAGTTTTGGTGCTGCATGATGAGATTGACCTAGAAATGTTCTCTTTTTCGTCTACTGATGCCAAGGTTGGATGACCAGTTGCAACAAGTTTGCAGGGTTGAAGAGGTGACGGAGGGGGAATGAAGTTGGTGATTCCTCTCAATGGTGGTCTCAACTTTGAAGGACCTAGTGGTGGCTTCTTCTCTGCTGGCGCTCTGGGTACTGCTTTTATAGATGGCAGTCCCAATGGTTTAGTCGAATATGCAGCAACAGCTCGAGCTTCCTGTTGGAGTCTGATTTTTCTCTCTTCTGCAAGTTGATTCTCAGAGTCTCGGAGCTGTTAAGGATTTCAAAGAATTGTCTGCTTGTAAGAATTTTGAGTTATTCAATTGAAAATTTTGGAAGAGAGAAAATGAAAAAAAAAAAAAAAAGATTGTTTATTTATCTTTCTTATCATGTTGTTGCTACCTTCTCCTGGAGACTTCTACAGAGTTGTTCACGCGCAGCAAACCTTAATTGCAAGGACTGCAAGCTATCCTGCAACTTATTTGTTTCTTTTTCATCCTGCTTTAACTTTTCAGCCTGTATTAAGTAGGGAAAGCAAAGTTATGTTAATGTAATGCATAAAGAGGTGATTTAATTATAGTAAGATATATAAATAGTTCAATGTTGCCATTAGTACCATTTGTTTGTACTTGAAAAGCTCGGTAGGATCTGACTGTTTACGGGCAGGACCATGCTCAATTCCCCTGACCCGACTTGCGAAGTTCAGAGAGCAAAGGGTCTCCCCTGAATCTGCAGAACTTGGGCTAATCTGGACAAACATCAGGGTCTTGCAGTCTCCTCCTGCATTTTCTTGTTCCACTCAGTTACTGACTTTGCACGAGTACAGAGAACTGACTCAAGGAATACACAGTTACACATTGAATTTGTTTCTAGAGAGAATTAAAAACACTTACCAAGGGAGCTCTGCAGCAAATGGGTGAGTTTAGAATTCCTGTAAGGAATGTGAGATGTCTTTGATGCTAGAGCAGATATGACATCACCAAGGGCAGAGAGGGACTTGTTAATGAATTGTGACTCCTTCAGCCTTTCACCCTCAACTTCAGTTCTCCCAACACGCTCACTACCTGCCAAGTCTACGAGCCAGAGGTGACTTCTAGTCCTCTGCCCATTCACCAAATTCTCACCCTTCACAGTCACACGGAACAAGCTACATATATGATATTTGGTTTATCAGAATATAGAAATTTTTATTTCATCTCAATACAACAAATCTCAAACATAAATCTTAAAACAGCAATAAATCCTTGATTCACTGAACTAACTAGCTTACACATACTAATAAGGTATTACTGAATATATATTTAACTATTTAAGATAAGAACTAAGATATCCTCCCTTTTAACAAGAGAGGATCATGAAACCTGTTGGAACTTATACTTAGTGGATAAACTGGATACCCACAATGATCTTCGGATAAACTAAGGCGATAAAATCACCAATTTCTACTAGAATATAAGATGAACTTTTGCTTACCAATGAGAGCGGCTACTGAGCTCATTACAATTTGTCGATCCAACAGCTCTGTTTTGACTTCCAGTCTTTAGCTGCTCCCACACCTCACGTGTATTGTGAACACTAGCTTCAACTAGCCCTGGCACTTCTTGTGTTCCCTCCGCTGATTGTTTTATCTCCAACCTTGAATACATTAACCAGCATAAATACTATGCTACATTTTTTTAAAAATCAAATTTCAAAATCAGCTTTTATAAAATTGAAAAGGTTGAAGAGAACGGCTTACTTTCTGGCATGTTGGTTGGACTCTTCCACAAGAAGATCACGGATTCTTTCATTATAGACTTCCAACATGCTAACAAATAGCTCATATCGCATGGTATCGCTTCGCTCCTCTGAAATCCGAAAGAGCTCTTCCAAGGTCCTATAATTGACTCCTCTATCATCTGAAGTCCCTTCCATTGTAAATGTCTTGCCAGTTCCTGTCTGCCCATAGGCAAATATGCATACGTTGAACCCGTCCAACACGGAAGTCACCGCCGGCGACGTTTGAGCAAAAACAGCCTCTGCAAATTAAAATTTAAATGCATAGATATCGTTTAAACAGTAGCACAGATATATAAAATCAACAAAACTAAGTGATGTTCATCAACTAAATCTTTCTAGTTAGACTCAATTCAATTACCTTGATTTCCCTGAGGACCAAAGACATGATCAAACTTGAATTGTTTTTTAGAAGAATCCGAGCTTGTAATCTGCAACTCAGTATCTATAGATGGATCGAATTCAACTGCAGAATAGAACCCATTTGCAATTTCATCCTGATTCAAAGGCCTGCATCTACAGAATACCCTTATATTGCCTTTGAGCTCAATCACTTCATTATAAAGCAGCTTCCTTTCAGAACTCTCTTTTAGGTACTTCTTCTTTAAAGCTTCACGTTCAGTACCTATTTAGTCGAAATTTTCGAAAACAACAAAATCAATAACAAAATGAAAAGAAAATGGCGAAAAATAAAAAATAAAAACACTCTTCGGCGCTGAAAACATACTGAAAAGTAGAAGAGCAGCAGAAACATCAGAACCAAGAAAAGATCCATCAGCGACACCCTTTACTTCATCTGATAGAACAGACTGTTGTGTCTTTAAAATCTGAAACAGAAGCAATCGCATATTATGTGTGAACGAAACTAGAAAAAGAAAATAATTAAATACTCTAGTTTTTAACAAAATTTACCTTAACTTGAGTACTTAAATCATCAAGTTTCTTCAGAATTAGGTTAAAATTCTGCTCCTCACCAAAAGATGATTTTGTTTCTTTAATTTGATCTCTAACACAAATTTCCTCCATTGTTATGGAATTTTCTTGTATTTGACCTAAGAAATCCCCAAATCCATCAATTCACCAACCCATAACGAAACGAAAGAACTTCCAAAAAAAAAGGATTCAAAGAATTTGATTTCTAATCAAACGAAACCTAGATCTAAGTATACAACAACAAGAAAAGCACTAATCAGGGAATATAGTGTATTTACCTTGATCTGGAAGAATTTCCCCTTCGTCTAAGTCTTGAATTTGAATTTCTAGGGATTTTTCTGAGAATACAACATTTGATATTACGAATCAATTAATTTCAATACAAGAACAGAATAGTAGAAGAACAAGTATGAAAGAGATTTCCTACCTTCCATTATTTGGGTTTATTAACGAATCTGTTTCTGATCAACAAACTATTAGGGTTTCTTATTCTTCTTCGAGTGTTGAACGCACAGAGATGGGAAACAATGAGATGAGATAAGTAAAGAGGGAAGGAGAAAGAGAATGGCAAAAAAAAAAAAAAAAAAAAAAAAAAAAATTAAGGTTTCTTTCAAACGGTCAAATAGAATGAATGTTCTTTATTTCGATTTGAATTTTGAATAGAATCAATACGAACCGTTAGATTTGTTTAATGCTATGAATAGAAATCAATACGAACCGTTAGATTTGTTTAATGCTATGAATAGAAATCAATACGAACCGTTAGATTTGTTTAATGCTATGAATAGAAATCAATTCGAACCGTTAGATTTGTGTAATACCTCATATCCACAAGGGCTGTTCTTGTCAATGAGACATTTTGAAGCTTTGTTTCTTTTGTTTTCAAATACTTACCAAAAAAACAAAAAACTTTTTTGTTTCCAAATGGAGCGTTTCCGAACTCATGAAAACTAGTGGTGCGCCAGTACGATGCATGGGCTCAAATTGGTTACCCCAAATCTAAATAATAATATTATCGATAATCTTTGTGATACAAAAAGTTAATCCATATGCCCAAAGAAATCGAGACCTTTATTTGTTAGTTAGTATTATCAACACCACAGTGAAAGAGTAACATCAAATTAATAGACAATCGCACTTTTATTTGTTAGTTATTCTGGATTTTTTTTTTCTTTTTTAAACTTGCCCATCAATGGACTAATCAAAAGTTATCCATATCAGAATTTGTAAACTACACAAATGTAAAATAGAGATCCACGTCCTAAATCCTGATAACACAGTACTTCCCGGAAATTTGGTCTGACTGGGGTATGAAATGGCCTAATAGTAATCTATATTTTGCTTGAATCACTCATCTGCAGTTGACATACTTAAATGAGATGGGTACTCCCATTGGATATCTGCCCAAGTTCTTACTCCATCAGTAACATCCTGCACCACACTTTTATTTATTAATTATGATGGTCATGTGAACCGAGGTAGTTTCTATTTAGAATTATGCACCCTAGTACATCCCTTTTGTTATTAGTTGATCTATTCTAAAAACCATTATGCTTCAATCATAAATAAAAGAGAACAATGGTTTTTACAAATACGGGTACATATGCAATCATATTCCAGTGTAGCTTTGTCGTTACAATCCTTGATCATTTCCCATCAATTAATATCTTTTTTGACATGATTACAGAGCTACAAAATCAAGCCAAAAATTATTATGAACAAAGTATTATTATTTTCTAACACAGTTAAAATTTTCAGATACAACTTGAATTTAAATAAAAATCTACTTGATTATAGCTAAAACCTGATTTATATGCTTTTCCAAACACAAACCCTTGCTCACAAAACTATCTTAGGTAGCCCAAAGATTTTTGATGCCCCTGCCATTAATCCTACTACACCCGCGTGTACATCCATCTATTTTTTTCTCACATGTGACATAACAAAAAATTATAGGACAACAGAGAAATAAGAAGAAACACGGAGTAAAAGAAAGAGGGAGGGAGAAAAAAGGTGGCGATTAAGGAGAAATCATAAATTTGGGTTTACGAATAAAAGTTTATAACTAGCCAGGGACAAAGGCACCTGAAACCACTACCGTCATTCGCAAACATAGAGATCAAAACATGTTCTTTCATATTGAATGGACCTAGATTAAGAGAACACTCTCATAAACCAGGTATATAAAACTTAGTTTTTGGTAATGCATATGCCATGAGCTTTCCAACAGGTAAACTTGCAATCAGAATAGTAATCTGAGTTATAATCAATTGTGTTGTACGATATGAAAAGAATATGTTGATTATTTTTTTTAAACAAAAAAACGTGTCGATGAATGACAGTGCAACACATGATATTAAACATAATAACCACATTCGGAATGTCTATATGGGTAGTGTTGGACCATCAATGTTTGATACTGTTAATCTAACTTCTTCAATTGTTGATATCTCTTCTTCTTCTACCTTGCTGATCTGGGGTTGTTATATTCTATCTCTAGAATTGTCGTCATTCTATAGAGAATACATATTTATTTATTTTTTTGTAGCAGAGGAATTTTTTTTTCTGTTTAGAGTTTTTTTTTGATATGATAAGAATGAGGTTTGAGTCCATTATTAGGGTTTACGGATAAAATTTTATATGTCAGCCAGTGATAAAGGCTACTGATTTTTTTATTGGTTTAATTTTTTTTTAATAATCTCCTATCGGTCTAAAATTTCTATAGAAAGGGGATAAATTTTTTTCCCATTATTTAAATTTTATCATCATTATTTTTCCAAATCTTTTATAGACGGGTCGGAATCTCTAGAAATTAAATTTTATTTAGCTTTTAAACACAACCGAAAAAAAAGTACCGAGAATAGTGAATGATAAATCTTTGTCTAGACTGTGAAGCACTGACACGTTATTTTAGGGGTCGTGTCCACGTCTGACTCGTGCAGGGTATAGGACACAAGCATGCGCGTATCACCCGTGAATTTGGATACTGGGATCACCTTAGACGCAGATTATGGTGTTAAACTCGTTCTAACTCGTATCAATTCACGCGAGTCGAATCTTATCAACCCATGTACCTTTTTTTAAAATCTAATTATTTGTTCACAAATTGCTTTGTTAGATTTGAATCTCCACCTATCTTTAAATTTAATTATTTGTTCACAAAAATATTTTGTTAAGATTCGGACTTCATAAAATTACTTTGCTAGGATTCGAACCTTTAACCTGACCTACCTTAAAATCTAGTTATTTGTTTAGGAAAACATTTTAGTAGGATTTGGACCACCAACCTAGACTATGCCGACCTATGAGACATACCACTGACCGTATGTTTTTTTGGTGATTAATAGTGTGTATACTATCTATAATACAAAACAAAGTTTTTTTTAAATACTAAAATAAAGGAAAAAAGATAATACGAAGCCCGTTTATATATTTATGATACAGATCCCCTCCTATGTAATGACACCTCGTCATTTTTTACCTCTCATATATGAAACAACTTGAATTTAAAATATTAAAATAAATAAAACCTTTTTGTAACTGTTTTATTGATGATATGTCATCTATATAAGAGGTGATTCATACATAAAATATAGAAATGGGTTCCATACTAGCCGGACCAAAATAAAGAGGGATGAGGATTTGTCTAAGAAGGATATAAACCAATAGTTGTGGTTCAAACCAAGCATTAGATAAAGAGTGCACCTGATTTATATACAAAGATAAAGAGGGGTGAAGATTTATCTATGGAGGATATAAATCGATGGTTGTGGTTCCAAGTGATGTCTTTGATTGAAAGTTAAAAATGCATCCAACGGTCTTAATTGATTATTATATTAATAGTGTCCCATTAATTTTCTCATGATAATATTTTTATTAATTTCTTGTAATGTCTTTTTTTTTGAAGCATTAAAAATGTTAAATTAAAGCGGAATTACACGAGGGTATGTCGTATCCTTCAAGTCTTCTACAACAAACCTTGTTAAAAAATCAGGAACCATGTATTCCCAGAAGGTTGTGCCATAATTTCCTTGTTGGCTCTTATCAGCTGCATTGTTTGCCAGGCATCAGCTTCCTGATTGGTCTCCCTATAGTGTGATATAGCGAATGTTGCTAGAGGTTTTGTATTAATTATCAAAATAAATATCTCATAATGAGTTTTTTTATTAATTTCTCATAATATCATTAATTTTTCATATATACATATTAAAATTTTCTAATAATTAAATATATTAATGAAAATTGGTGGTAGTTGTGGTGGTGGAGCCGGTGGCGGTTGTGATGGTGGATATTGCTAGACGGTGGAGGAGGTGATAATGCTAATTAGTGGCGGTGAAAGACAGGGGCGGAGCCATTCTATGGAAAGGGTGGGCGGTTGCTTACCCTGATGGACTGGTTATCGAGCCTAATTTTTTTTTCTGATAATATGAACCTCATTTTTACCATCTTGATCACCCTGTATTTTTTCTATTTTTCCATAGGTGGATTCCAAGCTCCTCCCCTGGTGAAAGATGTGGTGATAGTGGGTGGTTCATCTGGGGGTGTTGTGAGGAAAGAGTGTATTAGGGGAGTGGTCGGTTGTCAGACAAGCAAAATTATTTCAAGTCTTTTCACTTCATAATTATAAATAAGAGTATAGTAGTAAGAAAGATTCGGTCCACAAGGAGATACGGGTTGTTATTCGTATTTGAAAACTTATGTAAACTGCGGGGATTTTGTTGTTCAAAGTAATTTAAACTAAAATAATAGTAAGAAAACAATTTAAGATTGTAAACAATGTATGAGAATACTGGTTAGAGAGTTCATCTTCCATCATCAAACATGTTATTAACTAAATAAAACTCAATACTCAACTTTTTTCAATATCAATAACCCTAAAGCATCCTATCCCAGGTCTACTCCGACAAGACTCTTGTATTCATCAAAGGCGCAAGAGTCACTATTTGAATCCTTTTCACTAGATAACTTGGCGCAAGAGCCACCCAAATTTAACCCAATGAAAGCAATTGTATTTATTAGTTGAGGTTATTCTAAGCAATCCGGCGCAAGAGCCACTCGGATTTAACCTAGGTCACGCTTCTACATATAATCTCATGGCAACATCCCGTCGTTAGAAATTATTCTATGCTACTAGTAACAAGGGTCTTTCGACAATTCTGGATCTCAAATCCTGGTTTAGTTATAGATATGAATTTATGATTATTTAATTTGTAACTTAAACAAGCAATAATTCAATCATACATGGTGTTATAATTAGTAGAACATAAGCGATATTAAAGAAAATATGAATACTAAGAATGAATACTTTAATTAATAATCATGTTCTAGACTTCGGACTACATCTATAACCAATGAGATTAAATTAACTCATTATGAATTTCTTAAAATCCATAAAAAATAATAAGAAAGAAATTGAAAGCAAACCCTAGTTTTTGTAGAAAAATCTCCAAAACCCAAAGCTCCTTTGCTTTTCTCTTATGTGAAAAACTTGTGATAAAGGACCCCAAATAAAAATAAAATCCTCTCTTAAATAGGGTTCTAAAAGTAAAAGTGTCCATGCGTCAAATCTCGTTCGTAATAGGTCACCACAGCTTGCCAAAAACTAGCCAAAATTGTGAACAGCTTAGCCAAAGTCGTGAGAATAAAACCACACACAGCCAATGGGCCACGCAATCCTAACTAAAGCCCAGCCCAACTCGAACTTTCAATTTATCCTCGGTGTTTAACACAGTTTTCCACTCTACGGTCAGGTATAACTTGGCCGTAAGTTTATCTGACTTTTCACTCTAAATCTCCTTCAGTTCTACGGCCAGGTTTAACCCAGACGTAAATAAATCTGAGTTTATTCTTTTTCCCTGTCAGTTTTACGGCTAAGTAGAACTTGGCCGTAAGTTAAAATGTGTTTTCTACTTCTTTCTCTTTTTATTCTCTCAGTTCTACGGCCAGGTTGAACCTACCGTAAGCTTCCCTGACTTCTTCAAACTCTAAACATCGCTGCCAACTAAAACTTCCAGTCTTCACAAACAAACCAAACTCAATCACCGAGCTTCATCTCTCCACAGTTAACTCACCACAGCTACTAATGAATCGAGCTCAGAGAGCAACTCATTATCATCCATTAATGCTGCCCTTCTAATCCAGCACAGGTCGAGATCGAGCTCTGCCATTAATCTCGAGCCATCTTCAATCACCGAAACCATCAGCTCACCAAGCTCGGAAAAAAAACTCAACAACCAATACCCATTTTCTCTTCTCTGATTTTACACCAACCAATAGCAAAGAACCCATATGAGATTCTCCTCCATCATTCACCACAGCATAACCATCACAGACTCGAGCCTGAGTATCACCATCAATTCTAGCTATAAATCTAATGGCAGCAAACCCCACTCCGAGCTCCATTGTCCCATCATTGACTGCCATGAATAAGCCAACAACGTCACAATTTCACTCCTTCAGCCAACGAAAAACTCCATCTCTGCCACCATTAACGGTAGCAGCTAACACCATCAATCAATTTCATCACTATCATCTCTACTCAACATCGAACTATCATCATCACTGCCACCAATTGTTACTTCGACCATTAATGGTTCTTCTTGCTGGCAGTTATATCATTCATGCCCTATAACAGCTCTATCAATTCGCTGCAACCCCTAAGCTTGGAAATCGGGTTCATCCCTGCCACTGTGATCATCATGATCAATCACAAGTTCATTAGCTCCATTAGAGCACAAGTAACATTATACTGGGGAAGATTTATAGTTGATCTTTTATAGTGTTTAAATAAAACCGATTACAATACAAAAGAAAATATGACAACTAAAAATGCATCTAGAATGATTGTCACTTTATATAATATCAAGAAATGAATGATATGGGTCAAAATTGATACATACAGACTTCCATTAATAGATAATAAATTTATTAATAATTACATGATCAATATAGATTACGGATGGTTGGGGTAGTGTTAGTGAGTTGTGTTGGAGTTGGTGGAAGTAGTGGTAGTAGATAAAGTATTGGTAATGGGTTGTTCTGATGGTACTGGTTGTTGGTTAGTGCGATAGCAGGAAATGTTTATTTTTTGTCGTTATGACACACGTAATATTATATTTTGGAAGTTGTGGTTGGATTTCTTTAGCATCTTAAAATAAGCTCGATTAGAATACATATAAAAACATGACAATCACAAAGCAAAGGGAACAATTATCGATCACTTCATATAATAACAACAAATGAATGATACACGTCAAATTAACACACAATAATACATGTTAAAATTGTCACACCAAAGAAATTATTTATTATGGAGGCCATGTCATTACGACACGTGCCAAGCTCTAATATATATACATTTCATAATTGATAGACACATTTTTGTACTATTTATGGGTTTTTCTGTCTTTGTAGGTATTTTTGAGAAATAAATTTTTATGGAAAAATCGGCTCAACAATTGATAAAGGCACCCCCCAGAAAAATTACTAAAGGCACCCACCAGTTGGATTGGAGGCACCCCCCTTCTTGATTTAAAAGTTCAAAAATGGCCGGAAATCTTCTTCACACGTAAAACCGATTCTGGATTAGTTGGGAACCGAATTTAAAGAGATTTAAAGCGTGTTTTTGATATCTCAAACTGAAGAGACAATCAAGATAGGTTAAAACACGTCATTCATGAGTGTTTCACCCGGAAAATATGGCTGGAAAATTCAAGTTACGGTCGGAAAAGGAGAATACTCTATGTTTGTGATTTACACGGATTTGGAGTTGGTTTGGATTGTTGTTTGTGTGTTTATCGATTAAGGATGATGGATTAGGGTTCCCCAAACCTATAAATAGCAAAGATACCAAAGAAAAATCAAGCCACAGACGTGAAGAAAAATTCCGGAAGAGAGAGAAAATTCTGCTAGTGTGAAGAACAGGAAGAACATAAGGCTCCAGAGAACTGTCAATTTTTCCGTTGTTTATTCCTTCAAATTTCTGCAGCGGCCAGAGTCCGTACTTTATTTGTTTTCTCTTCAGCCAAACAGAGAACACACTCTGTAACGCTTATAAGCGTATCAGTTCTCCTGTGTTACTTTTATTTCTTCATTGTAAACATTTTTTGAGTTATGAAAAACTATTTTGAGAGTGTTTCCAACATGATGAGCTAATCACCATCACTGGGGCGACGGAGGAAGCTATTTTTCCAATAATAAAGTGGTAATTCTTATTTTATTTATTTTTTTGCAATTTTTTTGGAATTTTTTTACTATTATTTGCTTTGAATTAAAATTGGAAAAAATGGTTTTTATCAATTAGTTGTGTTTTCTTTTGATGAGTCATGCTTAGCTTAGAGCTTTTGATGTCTCATGCTTTCGATTTACAACTATTATTTTGAAAACCTAACTTTTGCAATATTTTGGATAAACTGAATATACAAGTTGCAAGATTTTTATCACTTGAAAAATTGTCTAATGGTGGAATCCTTAGTCTCAATCCATCCCAAATTGGAAATCAATTTTACTTTAATCTGTTTTATTTTTAGTTATTAAAAATTAGGTTTAAAAATCGAATCATTACAAGTCTGAGTATCGAACATTTTACCACTATTTAAAAACTACATCAATTTTGGCGCCGCCGACGCGGACTTGTCTTTAGGTTTAGAGTTTTAAATTTATTTTTAGGTTTTTATTTTTGTTATTAGTATTATTTTTACTTTGTTCTACTTTAAGTTTCTTTGGGTATTTTTCTTTTTGCTACAGGTTTTGAATTTTGGATTAAAAGGGAATTGAGCCAAATACTTTGGTGATTAAAGACTTGGAGTTAAAGTTAAAGCTTAAAGAACGGAAAAGAAGACAAAGAATTTTATTTTTAATTAGATTTTATTTTTTTAGATTTTTTTGTTTAGAAAATTGTATTATGAAATTTTTATTATTTCTGTAATTTTTCTTTTATTTTTGGATACTTTTTGGACTTTATTTTGGTACTTTGGATATTATTATTATTTTTAAACCGTATAGAAGGGTAATTTAAATATAAACTGCAACATGGAAGGACGACAATTACGATATTGTCTTGGCCCTCAGGTTCGTACATTGACACAGGTGTCGGTGGCCCGAGTCGACTACAACCGATTCATCCCCCGTCTGGTACGGGAGGTAAGACTCGATCAACCCACGAATCCCCTGCAAGTGGGTTTACTGTATTCCTTCTTATGCATATATGTTGAGGAACTGAATACGGAATTATTTTTCTAGTAAAGGGCAAGAACTGGCCATACAAGATAAGGACTCGGATTTCATCACCGTTTCCTTCTTGCCCGCTTTAGGAACACGTTACCAAACGCAGACCTAAACCTTAAAATTTTGACTAGAAAGAGACCGATAGGGGAACGAGCTTATAGGAAAGTTGTTCAAAAGGACTGTATTGGTTACTTTGTTATCCTAACTCAAAGTTCAGGAAGATTATTTTAAGTTGATTAGAGCTGCCTTGTAACCCAACGAAAAGTCGCCAAAGAGACAGGGTTATCAAAGCTCCTTAGAGCTTATACTATTTCTGTTCGACTTAATCTAATTCGGATCGTTCTAAGAGGTTTGCTAAAACTGTAACTAGTTTCCTTTTGGAAGAATAAAAGTTGGTCTAGAAACAATCTAAGTGGAGCCATCATGCTTTTTGTTTGCTAGATTCAATAGGTTTGATTTGGTTGAGTTAGCCTTGCTTTTGATTGTTTAGAATTCCCTTCCAATTAGGATTTATTTTTTCTAGTTTTTTTTAATGTATGCCAAGACCGCTCGAAGTCATCACTGAGCGAGCTTGGAAGAGAGACACTCTAGGTCGTTTGATTAGTGAAAAACCTAGTAGTTCTGTCTTGGAAAGAGGACCTCGAAGACTCTTCTTTTGAGGGCCCTGTTTTTGGAAATTTCAATTTTGAGAACTTGACACTGTGTGAAGAAGTTACTTCTAGTCCTTTGATAGTGCCAGCGATGGAAACTTTAAAAGCTTTGTTGAACCCGACTAGGACTTCTCGTCCATCATGTATCAAGTTAGCTGAAACTGAAGCAAACTATGAGTTGAAACTTGGGACCATACATATGCTCCCAATATTCTTAGGGAAATAAAATGAAAACCCTTATTTCCATGTTAGGGATTTTGAGGAAATATGTAGTACCATCAGGATTAAGGAACTAGATGACGAAGCATTGAAACTTAGATTGTTTCCTTTTTCACTAAGAGACAAAGCCAAATCTTGGTTATATAGTTTGACTTCCGAGTCAATTGAAACCTATGAACAAATTACATCTTCCTTTTTCCAGAAGTTTTTCCCTAGGCACAAAACATCATTTATTAGGCAGCAGATTTGCAAATTTGCTCAACAAGAGGGAGAATCTTTATATAGGTATTTGGAAAGGTTCAATGACTTATTATCACAATGTTCTCATCATGGTTTAGAAAAAATAAGGCTAGTTTAGATCCTCTACGAGGGATTAGTTTATTCGACAACAACCATGGTTGAGTCTTTATGCACAGGTGGGTTTGAAAATCAAACTGTCGATGGTGCGATGACATTTTTGAATGAAATCGCCGAAAAAACCCAGCAGTGGGAAAACAGTAAGGATCCCCACAAAATAATTCTTCTAAGTAAAGGAAACGTCAATAGGGTAGAAGGATCCTTTGAATCAGATGCCAAAATAACAGTTATATCAAAAAGGTTAGAAGCGTTAGAATTGAGTCAATCTAGTTGTGGAATTGATCCCAAGCCATTTTGGGAAGGAAAAATTGTAGAAGAGCAAGCCATGCTCTTTATAATAGCACTAGATTTGATAATCATCATAAGTTTGACCCTTATTCAGAAACCTATAACCCTGGATGGAGAAACCATCCTAACCTTTCTTGGTCTAAGGGCCAGAGTCAAGGTCAGTCTAGTAATTATAAGGTTCCCCCAAATTTTGGTTATACTAAGAATCCTTCAGGACCGGCACAAGTTCAGAATCCGATAGATAAGACGATCATGAATTTAGCAGAGTCTGTCGCCTCATTAACTCAAAACCTTACAGAGTTTCACCAATCGATTAAAAAAATTTAGAAGACAATAAAAAGATGATCCAGGTTAATTCTCAGGCTATTAATGATTTACAAACCCAGGGTGGTCAAATCGTTGAGTCTTTGAGATAAAGAGAAAAAGATAGGTTTCCTAGTCGACCCAACCCAATCCTAGAAGAGTTCATGAAGTATCTTCTGGTGAGAAATCATCAAATCGTATGAATGCAATTAGAACCCTTAGGAATGGTAAAGTGGTAGACAACAAGGTAACTAGGTCTGATAATGAACATACTGTAGTTCACCCTTCTGAGCCAGTAGCTGTTGAGACAGATGAAGTCTCTAAAGATCCCGATGTAGTTCCTCATAAGACAGATTTTCTGCCCAGAGCCCCGTTCCCACAACTGCTAGCACCAACAAATAAGGAATCCAACTTTAACGACATATTGAAGGTTTTTAAGAAAGTCACAATCAACCTTCCATTATTAGATGCAATTAGGCAGATTCCTGCTTATGCCAAGTTCTTTAAGGATATGTGTACGCGAAAGCGAAAGCTTAGTGTACCAAAGAAAAAGCCATTTTAGCTAGTCATGTGAGTTCAATTATCCAGAACAATACAACTCCTATGTACAAAGACCCAGGATCCCCAACCATTTATTGCACAATAGGTAACTACCGTGTAAAGCGTTACTTGACTTATGAGCCAGTGTGAACTTACTACCGTACCATGTGTACCTCCATCTAGGACTTGGTAATTTGAAACCTACTCAGAAAACACTGCAATTAGCTGATAGGTTTGTGAAAATTCCTCGTGGTGTCATAGAGGATGTTCTTATTGAGGTTGATAAGTTTATTTATCCAGTAGATTTTGTTATCCTTGATACCCAACCTGTTCCTAACCCAGAAAATCAGATACCTGAAATATTAGGTCGCCCATTTTTAGCTACATCAAATGCGATCATTAACTGTCGAAATGGTATTATGAACTTATCTTTTGGTAATATGACTATTGAGCTCAATATTTTCTATATTAGTAACCAACCACCTAAGCTAGATGACACGTGTATTGAATAGGTGAACATGATAGGAACATTAGTTCAGGAGTCATTACCAAACACTTTGTTAGAAGATCCATTAGAGAAATGCTTAGCCCACTTTAGATTTGATGTTGACGATGATAGTGTTATTAATGAGGTAAATACTTTGTTAGATTCTGCACCTTTGATGGACACTTATAATATATGGAAAACTAATTTTGAACTTGTACCAGTTTATAAGTCTACCTTATTTCCTTCTATAAAGGAAGCTAAGTGTAGTTCTGACCTTAAGGACTCTAGAATCCAACCAATAGTTTTTAGTCCATCTGAGAGTTATGTCCACACTAAGTTTAGGGGTACTGATGATTCCTGTGATTGTCAAGTATCCCTACTTAAATTCCCTAACTTGGGACTTGAAATTTGCACCTCTACCATTTTACAAGATCATCTTCAAACTATATTTCCTGAGCCTGGTGATGTCCAGAAAGAAGTTCAGTTGTTAGAAACCCATGCTATGGTCGATGTGGTTTACCTAGACGATAATACCAGGATTGATTTTGTTTTCCCACCAAAATATTTTCTTCCATATGTGGGAACGTATGATATTCAAATATGTCAGTTATTAAATTTTGAGACTAAGCCTAATTACTTTCGAAATTAGAATCGACACATTTGTTTAAGAATGACCACCTTTATAGTAGTCAATTGTGTGAGTCAAATTTGTTTGACTTTGAGGATCCACAATTATTCAGGTTATTATTATGTGCTTTTAAGTTCTTAGTTGAGTTATTCCAGACTCTACAATCTGATTCTGTTGATCCTGCCTACGAGGAAATCCAGCCCATGAAAATATTTTATCTATACCATTTTATAGAGCCTGAACCTGAACCACAGCTAGATGTAGTTGTCTTAAACAGAAAACTAGATAATGGTATGGTCGGTTTGCTTATTTTCTTGGCCATTTGCAGTTTCCTCTTATTTGTGATAGCACTATTTGATTCAGATGACCCACAGTTTTTCCAACTATTTCTATATGATTTTATGAGGTGACTAATTCTTTCTTAGTCTGGATGAAGACTTTAAATTTAGCACTTCTTGGGAGGTAACCCATGCTCACGCAACACGGTAATATCTTTCCTTAACTCCTTTCCTTCGATTGGTAAAAATTTCTCCTTGTTCATGTTTTTAATCATTCATCTTTAGAACATTGAGGACAATGTTCAATTTAAGTTTGGGGGTAAGGGGGAAACTTTAATGAAATAATAAAAACTCCAAAGTCTAGCAACTTGTGAAAAATTCAGGATGACACTAACCATTCTAGGTAGATGGAAACTTAGCACTTTTTATATAGTAATTGGTGTGCCCAGTTAAATGGTTTATTCATAAAAGGACGGAGTTCAGGTGTTAGAAATAACATGATAGTTGTCACTATATCTCAGAGTCTATCTCAACCATATCACCTTCCGTTTTTATTTTTGCAATTTTTGTGTTTCTCTAAGTGATTTGGTGGGGAACTGATGTGGTTTAGAAAGTGGTAAATAAAGGTTCGATTCTCGAACTTGTGAAGGTAATGATTTTAGAAAATATTGGACTTAACCTAAACTAATAAAAATCAGGAAAATACACTAGAGATGATTTTTAGAAAATATGGAAAATACCAGGAATCAGGAATCAGGTAATTCTAACAATCTATGTGATTAATCATGTAATTCTTTTTAACAATTTAATTCAAGTTTGCCAAAAATATGTTTCCTAAAAGAATAATTGTAAATCCTAAGCATGAGACATCAAGAGTAATTAACTAAGCATGACCCATCAAAAGAGAACACAACTATTTAATAAAAACCATTTTTTTCTAATTTAAATCCATGCAAATAATAATAAAAGAATTATAAATAATTATTAGAAAATAATTAAATCACATAAAATTGAGAAAAATACCTTATCCATCATCCCAGTAAATAAACTTACCCCATGGTGAAGAAAACTTGCTCAAAAGTTGATTTCATTGCTCAAAATATTGATTACAAGGTTAAAGAATAGTGCAACAGCTGAACAGATACGTATATAAGTGTCACAGAACAGGGTTCAGCTGTTACAAAGAGCTTTAAGCAACAGAACGTTCAAAACTTAACGCAACAGGAGCAGAGCTGCAACAGTGGAACAGCAACACTTATAAATGTTACTGAGTCGTCTTCTTCGGTGATGGTGGATGAAGAACACGCCGGCCGGAGCACCAGCAGGTCACCGGCGGCACCGGAACTTCACCGGATTTCTTCTGAATCGCTCCCTAGGCTTCTGTTCCCCTTTCTGAAGCTTGTAAACTCTTTATATAGTACTTAGGAACTCTCTGGAACATCCCAATCCCAGTATAATTCGGTTAATCACCGTGTAAATCCTGTTTCTATCCAAACAGGAACAACAACTCTTTTCCGGCCAAATACATGATTCTATGGCCCAAATTACTCGGCTCTGATGCTTCTAATAGGTTATACAGACCTTTAATTAACTTGGGTAGCTATCAATTTGGCTGAAATCCCATGAATTTTGCGATTTGATTTGAGCCAGAGAAGTTTCTGTTTGCGATGAAGCTTTGACCTGGTCAACTGGGTTTGACTCGGTCAACTGGCTTTGACCGAGTTGACTGGGCTGAGTTGACCCGCTGAGTTGGTCCGATCCAGCCCATCCCGATCCAAGGGTGCCCCAATCCAAAGTGTGGGTACCTTGATCCATTTTCCCGGGTGCTTTGAACACTTTTTGAGCCAATTTTTCCACAAATCTTTATTCTTCTAATGTACCTACAAAAGCATAAAAACACGTAATAGACACACAATCGAATACTAACTCACTAGAAATTAAGGTGCAATTTAGACACTAAAATGTGTCTATCAAATACCCCCAAACTTACTATTTTGCTAGTCCTCGAGCAAACTACTCTAAAAATAAAGTACAAATCCTAACTCACTTTCGCAGGAATCGCGACTACATTTAGCATATGCAGTAAGCCGTTAAACCCCTAGGTGTCCCTAGTGGACGAGTTTTGTCTCGTGAGGGTTTACAAGAGGTATACCCACAAAACCTGGATCTAGATCTTAGCAACACGTGAACGATTAAGGATAGACACTAAACAAGCTAGTTAGTTGGCTACTTAGCTATTCGGCTATAGGGACCATTACCCTTTATGGGTCCAATTACTGTACACGAGTGTTAACTCAAGCATACTAAAATTCATATCTAAGACAACAGAGTTCTACTCAGATAGTTATCTATCCACACATCACATGAAAAGACTTAAAAAAGATGAAAGTAGACTGTAGAAGGTCGCAAATGTTGACTGAGGCGCACGGTGTTTCCCATATCTGTCTGAAGGTCAGTACCGAGATGAAACCTAGTGTGTCGAGATACTCCCTATTTATTTTCAACAGTTACTACTTACTAAAATATTTGCAAGTTCCCATGGATCCTGCGTTCCACGCTTGCTTAGGCGACGGAGACAGGGAGAACTTGAAAATATCAAATACTATTTTTTCTCAAAAAAATTTTTTCTAACTTTTTCTTCTTTTTTTTTTTTTTTTTTTTTTTTTTTTTTAA
>JAJJMC010014301.1:5872821-5957292 GCA_023531435.1 Papaver californicum | reverse complement strand
TTTTTTTTTTTTTTTTTTTTTTTTTTTTAATACATGTGTGTTCCCATGGATCCTGCATTCCACGCTTTCTTAGGCGACGGAGACAGGGGGATCACACACATAACTCTAAGACAATAACATATTATTCATACTGGGGCATGATCTCAACACACTAAATGTCATTTCAGCGCTAATTAACACGTCGATGCTAGGACCCACCAATACTCTCAGAGAAACATGAAATTGCAAATAATAAAACAGAACGTGATATGATGGTGACAACTATCATGTTATTTCTAACACCTGAACTCTGTCTCCTTTATGAATAGACCATCTAGCTGGGCACACCAATCCTTATAGCAAAATGGCTAAGTTTCTATCTACCTAGAGTGGTTAGTGTCACCCTGAATTGTTCACATGCTTCTAAATTCCAAATCTTATTAATCTTAAAAAGTCTCCCAATACCCCCAAACTTAAATTAAACAGTGTCCTCAATGTTTCTAAGTATAGAACAAAGAGTAAAAGTAAGGGAGTCAGAAAGATAGTACCTGAATGCCTGAGCATGGGTTACCTCCCAAGAAGTGCTAAGTTTAAAGTCTTCAGCCAGACTAGAAAAGAATTAGTCACCCCCTTAAATCATATAGCAATAATCGGAACAATTGTGGGTCATCTGAATCAAATAGTGTGCCCCATGGTAGAAGTAAACTGCAGCAAGCTAAGAGGATAAACGATCTGAGTACACCTTGATCCCTATCTAGGTGAACCACATCGACCAGAGGATGGGTTTCTGGCAACTGAGGATTGGTAAATCTAACTGGAGGATGATCTCGTAAAATTGCAGCGGTGCCTATGTCAGGTCCCAAGCTAGGGACCTTCTTAAAAGTTAATGGTATAGCACATGGAGAATGATAATCACCCCCAAACTTAGAGTTTTCATTGTCTCTAGATAGACTAATAACAATTTCCCTCATTTCCGGATCGTCAGATTCTCGAAAATAGTCAACTGCTTCTTCTAAATTACTAACCCTATCATTATCACTAACCCTATCATTATCGCCATTAAATCTGTAGTTGGTTAGGCATTTTTCTAATTGATCTTCTGATGGGTTGGGCATAAGCTCCAACTCACTAGACGGTTTGGACTCCTCTTCTGATGGGCCTAACTCACTACTTATCAGGGTATCTGGTGGATCATGCTTAAAGTCCAACTCATGAAAATCTAATCCAAAGTGGGCTTGACATTTCTCTAATGGGTCTTCTATCAAAGTGTTTGGTAATGTCTTTTGAACTAGGGTCTCTATCATGTTGACAGTTTCTAAACTGGGGTTCTTCCTAGTAGGTGCTAACAAACTTGGATAAGGGGCTTTAGGCATAAAATCGGTGGCCCGAGGGGTTTCCTTAGGCTCATCAGAGACTTTATCAGTCTCTTCAGCTAGTGGGTCAGGGTGAACTACAGTATGTCCACTATCAAGCCCAGTTACCCCGTTGTCCACCAATTTACCATTCCTGAGGGTTGTGACTGCATTCACGTGACTTGATGATTTCTCACCCGTCGCCATTTCATTGACACCTCCTGGATTGGGTTGGGGCTCTAAACTACTAGTTTGATTCATTTCGACCAGTTCTAGCCTTCTAGATAAGGATTCTAATGGGTTGGGTTTTCTCTTGCTCTCCCACTGATGGGTTTTCTCAGCGATGTCACTCAGAAATTGCATCGCCTCAGCAGGAGTCTTACTGTCGACTTCTCCGATTGACAAGGACTCAACCAAGGTTACAGTCGCATAATCCAAACCCTCATAGAGAATCTGAACTAGACTTAACTCATCTAAACCGTGGTCTGGGCATTGGGACACTAAGTCGTTGAACCTTTCTACATAAGCATACAGAGACTCTCCCTCTTGCTGAGAAAACGTGAAAATTTTCTGCCTAATTGAGGATATTCTGTTCTTAGGGAAGAATTTCTGAATAAAACATGAAGTAAGTTGTGCATAGGTCTCAATCGACTGAGGGGCCAAGCTATACCACCATGATTTGGCTCTATCTCTTAGTGAAAAGGGAAATAGTCTAAGTTTAATAGACTCGTCATTCAAGTCTCTAATCCTGATTGTGCTACATATTTCCTCGAACTCCCTAACATGAAAATAGGGATTCTCGTTCTCTTTTCCTAAGAATAATGGAAGCATCTGGATGATTTTCGGTTTCAGTTCGTAGCTCGCTTCAGTAGCGGCTAACTTGATGCAAGATGGACGTAAGGTCCTGGTTGGATTCCACAAATCCTTCAGAGTTGTCATTGCTGACACGGTCTATCCCAGGTTCGCCTTAAGGGCGTTCTTGGCATGCAAAAACCCTAACAAGAAATTTATCAACCACAATCGTGCCCTGACTCAACCAAATCAAACCTTAATCTAGCAAACAACAAGCATTATGGTTCCACTTAGATTGTTTCTAGACCAGCTTCTATTATTTCAGAAGGCAACTGGTTACAATTTTAGCGAATCTCTCTGAGCGATCCGAGTTAAATCAAGTTGAAGAGAAACAGGAGAAGCTCAATGGAGCTTTGATACCCCTGTCTCTTTGGCAACGCTTCCCTGGGTTACAGGGCGGCTCTAATCAACTTTAATCTAATCTTCCTGCTTTTTGAGTTAAGCTAATAAGGAAACCAATACAGTCCTTCCAACCGATTTTCCTATAAGCTCGTTACCTTATCGGTCTCTTTCTAGTCAATATTTTAAGCTTAGGTTCGTGTAGGTTTCGTTTTCCTAAGGCGGGCAAGAAGGAGACGGTGATGAAATCCGAAACCTTATCTTGTATGGCCAGGCCTTGCCCTTTACTATGCAGAAATTAAGTTCCGTATTCAGTCCTCAGCATATATGCATACAAAGGCGTCCAGAAAACCCACTGACAGGAGATTCGTGGGTTGATCGAAATTTACCTCCCGTTCTAGACGGGCGACGAACCGTTGAAGTCGACTCGGGCCACTAATATCCTTTTTAATAGTGTGCGAACCCGAGGGGCCGAGACAATATCGTAATTGTCGTCCGTCCCTGCACACAGTTTGATATTCAAAATTACCCTTCCGTAGGGTTTAAAAATGTCCAAAAGTGTCCAAAAATAAAATAAAAAATACAGAATTAATAAAAACCCTAATACAATTTTCTAAACTAATTAAAACTAATTAAAACTAATTCAAATAAACTAAAAATCTAACTTTAAAAATAAAATAAAATCTTCGATCTTCTTTTTCGTTCTTTAAGCTTTTCCTTTTTTTAATTCCAAGTCTTTAGATTTAACTCCAAAACTTGGGCGTAATCTCTTTTCGATCCAAAATCGAACCTGTAGTAAAAAGGAA
Source organism: Papaver californicum (assembly GCA_023531435.1). Classification (NCBI taxonomy): domain Eukaryota; kingdom Viridiplantae; phylum Streptophyta; class Magnoliopsida; order Ranunculales; family Papaveraceae; genus Papaver; species Papaver californicum. Next base: position 5,953,964 of record JAJJMC010014301.1, on the reverse strand, counting down.
AAATACCAAACAAACGTAAAATAGAACAAAGTAAAAAAAAATAAAAACCTAAAAATAAATCTAAAACCCTAAACCTAAAAACAAGTCCGCGTCGGCGGCGCCAAAAATTGATGTGGTTTAGAAAGTGGTAAATAAAGGTTCGATTCTCGAACTTGTGAAGGTAATGATTTTAGAAAATATTGGACTTAACCTAAACTAATAAAAATCAGGAAAATACACTAGAGATGATTTTTAGAAAATATGGAAAATACCAGGAATCAGGAATCAGGTATTCTAACAATCTATGTGATTAATCATGTAATTCTTTTTAACAATTTAATTCAAGTTTGCCAAAAATATGTTTCCTAAAAGAATAATTGTAAATCATAAGCATGAGACATCAAGAGTAATTAACTAAGCATGACCTATCAAAAGAGAACACAACTATTTAATAAAAACCGTTTTTACCATTCAAAACCATGCAATTTTAATGATAAAAGAATTATAAATAATTATTAGAAAATAATTAAATCACATAAAATTGAGAAAATTACCTTATCCATCATCCCAGTAAATAGACTTAGCTCATGGTGAAGAAAACTTGCTCAAAAGTTGATTTCATTGCTCAAAATATTGATTACAAGGTTGAATAACGCTGTAACAGCTGATTTGATACGCTTATAAGCGTTACAGAAGAGGGTTCAGCTGTTACAGACAAGTTTAAGCAACAAATGGTTTGAAGCAATAGACGACAGGAAAATTCAAATCAGCAACACATATAAATGTTACTGAGTCTTCTTCTCCGGCAGTGATGGATGAAGAACAGCCGGCCGGTGCAGCAGCAGCTCGTCGGCGGTGACGGAATATTGACCGGAAATCTCTAAAATCTTCTCTAAGCTTTTGTGTTCGATTCTCTTCGCTTCTCTTGGTATTTATAGATAGTAGAAACCCTAGAGAGAGTTCTAAACCTAATAGAACTCTCTAGAACAGCCCACAAATCCCAATCCTAATCGAAATCAAATTCCGGCCAAATACATGATTTACACACTGATTTCACGGGATCTTTTGATGTTTCTCGATTGTTCTAACTTGTGTGGGTTATCTACTATCATTTGGAACAATCTGGAAGCAAAAGAAACCAAATTTCACGTTGCTTTTGTGTTGCCAGTAAAACAGTCGAGTCCGATGAGTTGACCCGGTGACGGCCCGATCCAGCTCGCTGGGCTGACCCGCTGGGTTGACCCGATGGGTTGACCCGATCCAGGGGTGCCCCAATCCAAAGTGTGGGTGCCTTGATCCATATTTCCGGGTGCTTTGAACACTTTTTGAGCCAATTTTCCACAAATCTTTATTCTTCTAATGTACCTACAAAAGCAATAAAACACGTAATAAACACAAAATCGAATACTAACTCACTAGAAATTAAGGTGCAAATTAGACACTAAAATGTGTCTATCAGGCACCAGTATCGAATTGTTATCGCCGCCAGGATGGAGTAGAGTTTTTGAGATCAATCTCATATAAAAAAACAAAAAAAACAAAAAAAAAGAATCGAGTATTGACACTTTGATAGCAATATGTGTGTGTTTTCCCTGTCTCCGTCGCCTAAGCAAGCATGGAACGCAGGATCCATAGGAACTATCATGTATGATACTGATAAGGACCATGCGCTTGGATTCAATTTGATCCAATCATTTTGTCAGTACATTTAATGATATAAATAATTGTTTTATTTTCAATAAATTGATCGCTGGGACCCTTGTATATACCAGTTGAATCGATATTAGTATAATGATTAAGACCAGTAAGAGCATATTTCAATTCATTAGGATTCATCCTGGTACTGACCTTCAGACAGATATGTGAAACACCGTTCACCTTAGTCAACACGCGTAAACTTCATTTTGTCCACATCCATCTTCTAAATCTTTTCATGTGATTGCAGTTTGATAGATTCTGAGTATCGTGGTTGAACGACTATCTGAGTAGAGCTATTTTTTCTTATGTATGCATTTTAGTATGCTTGAGTAAAAACTCGTGTACAGCAATCCGACTCATATAGGGTAATGATTCCCAGAGACGAAGAATTTAGTATGCCAACTAAATAGCTTGTTTAGTGTTTATCCTCAATCGTTCACGAGTAGTTAAAACTTGGAGTAAAGGTTTTGTGGGTATACCTCTTGTAAACCCTCACGAGACAAAACTCGTCCACTAGGGACACCTAGGGGTTTAAAGGCTTATTATATATACTAAATGTAGTCGTGATTCCTGCGAAAGTGAGTTAGGATTTTATTTTAATTCTCGATTAGATTTGCTCGAGGACTAGCAAATAGTAAGTTTGGGGGTATTTGATAGAAACATTTTTGTGTCTAAATTGTGCTTGATTATCTATTTTGATAGTGTTCGATTTTGTACTATTTATGGGTTTTTATGTCTTTGTAGGTATTTTTGAAAAATAAATAATTGTGGAAAAATCGGCTCAAAAAATGATAAAGGCACCCAGGAAAATTACTAAAGGCACCCACCAGTTGGATTGGGGGCACCCCCTTCTTGATTCAAAAATTCAAAAATGACCGGAAATGTTCTTCACACGTAAAACAAATTCTGGATTAGTTGGGAACCGAATTTAAAGGGATTTAAAGCGTGTTTTTGATATCTCAAACTGAAGAGACAATCAAGATAGGTTAAAACACGTCATTCATGAGTGTTTCACCCAGAAAATATGGCAGGAAAATTCAAGTTACGTTCGGAAATGGAGAATATTATCTGTTTGTGATTTACACGGATTTGGAGTTGGTTTGGGATTGTTGTTTGTGTCCTTATCGATTAAGGATGATGGATTAGGGTTCCCCAAACCTATAAATAGCAAAGATACCAAAGAAAAATCAAGCCACAGACGTGAAGAAAAATCCGGAAGAGAAAGAAAATTCTGCTGGTGTGAAGAACAGGAAGAACATAAGGCTCCAGAGAACTGTCATTTTTTCCGTTGCTTATTCCTTCAAATTTCTGCAGCGGCCAGAGTCCGTACTTTCAGCCACACAGAGAACACACTCTGTAACGCTTATAAGCGTATCAGTTCTCCTGTGTTACTTTTATTTCTACATTGTAAACACTTTTTGAGCTATGAAAAACTATTTTGAGAGTGTTTCCAACATGATGAGATAATCACCATCACTGGAGCGACGGAGGAAACTATTTTTCCAATAATAAAGTGGTAATATCTTATTTTATTTATCTATTGCAATTCTTTTACTATTATTTGCTTTGAATTAAAATTGGAAAAACTGGTTTTTATCAATTAGTTGTGTTTTTTTTGATGAGTCATGCTTAGCTTAGAACTTTTGATGTATCATGCTTTCGATTTACAACTATTATTTTGAAAACCTAACTTTGGCAATATTTTGGATAAACTGAATATACGAGTTGCAAGATTTTTATCACTTGAAAAATTGGCTAATGGTAGTCTCAGTCCTTCCTATAATTTGAAATCAATTTTACTTTAATCAATTTTATTTTTAGTTATTAAAAATTAGGTTTAAAAATTGAATCTTTACAAGTCTGAGTATCGAACTTTTTACCACTTTTTAAAAACTACATCAATAATTATATCATAAACTCATTCAACTTTAATATCATGTTAATCTGGTTTTTTATTCTAGTAATTAAATTGCATCACGCTAAAATTAACATAATTTATCATAAAAATTGATATATGTGTTTCTATGTGCGCTCTTTTGTATGACTTCATGCGTTAAAAAAAATCTATTAGGATTTGGACAAAAATAACCCTACATTCAAAAAATTTAAGTATGTCTAAAAATGAGGATTTTTACTAAAGGGAGGTGACCAAGTCTTCATCCATGCATGACATTAACTCTACGAGTTAGGCGCATGCCTCTTCAGCCTCTCTGGTATTCAAGCAAACCCCAAAAAGTCTCTGGCATGAACAAAAAAGAAAATTAGGGCTTGGTTGAAGCACAAGCCTAAATTTAGAATTTCTCTCGGAAAATGACTCTGAAACTCCAAGGACAGGCCCCGACTCCATTCACCACGTCCCACCAAAATCACAGCCTAGCAAGGATCCATCAACACCTCCTTCTACGTCAATACTACACTTTTATATGCTCAACAAGTATTTTGGTGCAAGTAATGTATAAATTAAGGTTATTTTCCACAAACTCCCAAAATTAGGGTTTTAACTTAATTGTCAGCAAAATCTCGGCCATCACTAGCTCATGATGGATTACTATATCCAAGATATTGACTCAGATAGGCAGCACTCATGTTGGAGGACATTCATGCAAGTAATATCCTTCAGGTTCAAGTTCAATTCAAAGAAAACTCGTAAAGTCAAGATATGTTTACATTGGGGACTCGCATAAGGTTATTGCAAGTTATCTCCCAGATGACGACCAGCAAGCCCATTATGGAGTCTGGAGATCTTCACGCAATACAAGCTCCGTTCAAGTCATGGTTCACAATCGGAGCAAAGACATGGTGCAACAAAACCCTTATTCTGAATAAAAATTTCTTCAACGAGAAAATATCAAGGATTTAGTAGTTAGGTCCGCATCATCGATATACTTAGCACGCAACACTTACGGTTCCATGTTGAGTAAGGGACTTAAAGTAGGTGGAGATTTCACGACTAAAGGAATAATTGCCATTTTACAACGATGGGAAAATTTGTCATTTTGCAAAACATCTAGTCTAGATCAAGTATGGTTGCCTAGTCAAGACACACTCAAGCTTCATGGGTACGTTTAACTTCCAAGTTTCAAACCTGAACATAAGGTGAAGATCTACATCAAGATGGAGTATGAGCCTCCTCACCCAAGGTGACGGGACCTCCACACCCAGCCGAGCCTTCATACCCAGAAGAGCCTCATCACCCAGCTGAGCCTCAACACCCAGGTGAGATTCAACACCCATGCTAAGCCTCGACACCTAATGCTAAATCTCAACCTCATCCTTTACCTTGCTTTTATGATTGAAACAAAGGCTCATCTTGCTTCTATGGTTAGACAAGTCACATCATGCCCTAGCTTTTCTACAGATTCGGTCATGCCTCTGCTCATCTAATTGACAGACGATCATGCTAAGTCAATGTTTAACCTCTAACAGGCCTTATCATCTCTATATATCTTGTCTTGCCACAACCTCTCTTCATAGTCGACCATTATTGTTTTTCTCCTAAGAAAACATCTACAATCAGGTCATGCTTGACCTCATCTAAGATTTTTCTCTCTTCATGACACACACGGATATAAAAAGCCTCTTTGAGCTCTCCACACAACTCAGGCTTGCCTTCACACACAAACACAAGTATTTCTTCGTCAAAAGTTACGACAACTTTGAAGAATACAACAACATCACACGACACATCACATATAAAGGCTTATAAAGTCACAAATGGGGGGGATTAACTTAGGGTTTTTTACCTGGCGGTCTATGATATATGTAAGTATTATCCTACTCACACAGGTAGAGGATGTCGGTCACAAGGAATGAACTGCAGATGATAGACTCATTTTTTTGATATATCTTTAGTTATTCCTGAGAATAATAGGGAGGTGTTTATCTTACTCATTATCCTTATTTCATCGACTAGATATTAGGGTTTTTTCAGAGCTATAAACAGATGAACTCTTAGTTATTCTAAACACAATAACAATACAAACAACAAGTTCTCTGCAACTCTCTCTCTCTCTTTCTTAGAGTTTTCTTCGTTTGTAACTTTCTACTACTAAGAACTTTAATCTCACCTCTCTCAGCTACCCTCCCTAGACCAACCTTATTTATCCATCTGTAACTGAAACAGACCTTGAAGGGCCATTATCTTGGTTTAGGCAAGGTTTGTCCATAATCAACCTTCTGCACTCATACAAATCCTAACCATCTTTACTTCTTTAACCCTATCTCCTTTTTCATCATCTACACTTAGAAATTTATTATCAATAAATAAAGGTGTTCATGACTCTTTAGATTGGATCAAACTCCTTTTGGGATTTTCTACACTAAACCTTGTCACAAGTTATTAGTGGATGATATCCTTACAATTTCTGCAATTAGTGGAAACCCTTGGAAAACTTAATTAATATACATCCGAGAATTCAAGTATTTTTTTGGAAGATAATACACAATCGATTAGTTGTAAACGGAAATATACAAAGATTCAATATCTTATGCAATCCGTTTTGCATTCCTTGTAATTCATGCAACATCAAAACAAAAATCCTTAAGGAAGATACTCATGCATGGAATTCGACACCATAAAGTTTACTGCAGTACGAAGAAGCTCACATACTCTGTCAACTTGCTTTTTGCGAACAAATATCTAAGAGTTGTTTTATATATGAACCTCCAAAATGATCATTTGCTTATTCAAAAGGAAGAAGTTGAGTTTAAAATCACTAACTTTATTGATGGTAACACTTATGTAATTTATAAGAGCGACGATGATTATGACTTCTTTGTGCATACTACCCCCAATTCAGAGATAGTAGATACCTTGAATGAGAAGTCAATTTGTGAAGAAGAGCATAAGGATCACGATAAATTACATGGATCAGATTTTGATTCTCATGATGAAGACTTGCAGGTTACACAAGAAACTGATGAAGAATGGTTTGTCAAGAGTCTAAATAAGAATTATGATGTAGAAAAATCGATGGAATCTTTCAGAAGTACTGAGGATCCTGTAATACGTGAGATTATGCAAGGTTTTTATAACCCTATAAATGAATCTTTACCTAATGATGATCCTCCCAACCTAGAAGTATCTTCTCAAAGAGTTGTTAATCCATCTTTTAAGAAGGTACCTAATTTGGGGCAAGAATTGAATGCTTCTAAAGTTCTTTCTGAATTCCTTGCTTGTAAGTATCCACCATATATGTATGAATATAACGACGTGCAGGTTTCCATAAAATTTCCTTCATGTTTTGTATAACTTCCAAGTATAGAGAGAACTAAGTGTAGGGGTGATTATTATGTGATGATAGTTTTACTATTTATACTTGTAAATGGTGGGTTTTTGACAAGGATAAAATAGTAAATAACCTTTCAAGATTCTTGTCTGAGAAATACTAAACTTTTAAAATTCTGTAAAAGAATTCTCGAGTAGGCGCTTATCTCTACTTTATCTCAAGCGCATATCCCTGACCTCTCTCTATATGTATAGCTAACATATATGATTAAAGCGATGAATTTAATAAATATTCATCACTATACAAAATCATTAGAACAACACTGGCGCACACAACAAGTTTCCCAGATATTCTATGAATTTTACATAAAATATCTTAGGCTCCTAGATGTATTGGACACTAGTATGGAGCAATTTGAGTACTATTTTCGGGTGCTATATTCCACAGTTGGATTCCCAAAAATTACATGTATTAATATTTATGCTCATATTGAGCAATATTAACCTATTAAATAATATATATATATATATATATATATATACTTAATTAATTAAAGTGCCCAGTTGTGCTTGAATTAAATAAAATATGAATTTATAGCTCCTGCTAGCTAAAAATCCTACCCAGTTGCATTGATCATTTGCTTAAAGAGACAACCAATGCAGGACGAATGAAAAGCATTCGAATTGGGGATTTAAACACTTCACAACACTTAAAAATGTGTCAAAAGCGTGTCAAAATATCCAAACACTAATTAGGGTTTGAGAATAAAAAAAGTAACACTTAAAACGTTGCAAAAAAATATGTCAAAATATCAAAACCCTAATTAGGGTTTGAAAACAAGAGTATAACACTTGAAAATGTTACAAAAGTATAACAAAAGTGTTTTCTTTATATTTAATTGGGGTTTGAAAATAAAACGGTTTTGTAACACTTATATATGTTACAAAGAGTGTGTCAAAAATTTCAAACCCTAATTATGACACACGGCTGGCTTTCTAGGCTCTATTATTCACGCATGTTGCTTCTTAAAGGTAAGCTTGCACGCCTAGTAGAGATACCGAGCATGGACATCATGCTCCACTCTATAAAAATTCTACATTTACTCTCTTGCCCTCAATATGTGAGGCTGAGCACAAGAGTAAAACATGAACTTCTAGTCTTCTTGTCAAACATTAATTTTTTAAGAAGAAGACGTCTCTATCTCTCTTGCATTCAACATAAGGACCTTAGTTTAGCAACTAAGTTGATGCGACTGCTATCAAGCAAAATCCGTGTGCTTCTATTCAGAAACTAAGATCACACGACTTGTGTCTCTTGTCAAAATTTGATAAAATTACTATTTTATCCTCTACATGTGAGGCTGAGTACAAAGAGTAAAACATGAGTCTGCTTCATATAAAAAATATATGAGACTCTCACACGAGAGGACAAGATGACGTCCCTCTCCTATTTTTCACGTGAGAGCAAGCTGGCGTCCCTCTTTTATTTCACGTGAGAAACAAAGCTTTATTCATCTTCTTATATTCATGTAAAGACCAAAATTTGGTCTTCTCCTCTACTTTACGTGAATACCATTGGGTGTTCCTCCCTCTTATTCTCACGTGGATGAGTTAGGATTTGACAAATCTTCATCTTCCCCCACGAGAATAAATTAGGGTTAAACAGAGCTTAAACTATACTAAACCTCTCTCATATATATCTTTCATGTGAGGCTTCATTACTATTTTCATGCTCAACTACATACTCTTGTCAATGCAAAATTGACTAAGATGGACAGACTATTTCATATTAACAAATAAATATTCACTTATTATTTCAGCCTGCTAGACTCCTCAGCTAGTCAAGCATGACACATCTATTTTATTTTAGTCTACTAGACTCATCAGCTAGTCAAGAAAGACATATTTCTTCTAGTCTGCTAGACTTGTTAACAAGTCAAGCATGACAAGTCTTCAGTCAAGAGACCCATTGGGCAGGTCTCAATTGACTTAACAATAATATTGTTTAATACTATAATATTACACGAGACATCAAATGTCATAAAATTGGGGGATATTAATTAGGGTTTTGGTCTGGCGGTATACGACATGTGGTGCAGGAGTACGCCCACTAAAGAGAAGTTCTGGAAAGGTCGATAGCAGTTGAGTAAAGGAGTGGGAGATTGAGTAACTGACTATTCAACCTTAATAGAAGTGGAAAGCATTTGTCAACACCTTCTCCACCTTCTCCACTTCACCACTACTCAACAATCGATAGTTCCTTCCAGAAAAAAAAGTCGAGTGGTTACAATAGCTATGATATAAATAGATGTTCAACAAATTGAACAGAACAAGAATTCTTAATGACACAACAACATAGCAACTCTAAATTATCTAGTCGAACACTAAAGAACTTGGATATCCAACTGTTTATAGCTATTCACTTTGACCTCATTCTTCTCTCGCTTCCCTCCCTAAGACCAACCCTTGTCCTTTTCATTTTGCAACTGAAGCAAGACTGGAATGGTCATTGCTTGATTTAAGCCAGGATTGTACAGATTGATCTCTCGAATATAAAGTGCTTAACAACACAGGTGTTTTAAGGATTAACGAATTGTTACATACTCACCCACTTTTCCTAAAATAACCTTCAATTCGTTTTTTCCCCACAAACATTTTGGAAACCATAGTGGGAGATTAATCTATCAGTTGCATTCATTCAATCTCTCCATTTCTCAAATTTTTCAATTTAACCAGTCTTAAAGATGGTTGGTCTTAGGTCAAGATCAGAGACTACTCCTAACATGAATTCTTCCAGTACCATTAATAGTACTCCAGGTAGTACTCCTCAGAATACCAACGTTGAAAATGTCACCCCTCCTCCTCCTGAGCAGCACACTGAAGAGTCGAGGGATGAGCGGACTCCTCCTACAATTGTTGGTTTGATACAGACACAAGAAACTCTTGCAAGGACTCAAACAGAGATGAATGCAATATAAAAGGAGGTTCTCACATTTCTCAAGACCCTTAGGGAGAAATTATCACCAGCAGAGCAGACTAAATACTTCTGAAGCAACTGTTGATTCCAACACAACATGGGGTCACCTTCAAGACGAATATGAAATTCGTATTCTCCATAATCCAGCATTAAAGAGAAGCCATCATCCTAATTTTGTTACTTGTGAGGATTTGGAACGACTTCTCCAAGGTTGCAGAAGGAGAGTTCATCTGCAATTTATTAACAACAACCTCCATATCCATATGACATGCAGAGGATCCTTCTTATTAGAGGATATTCATTTCCTCCATTCTCACTCTATGATGGAACAAGGAACGCTCGTGAACATATTTTACGATTTCTTGAAGCATTAGGAGAACATGAATATAACCATGTATTACGCCTGAGAGAATTTTCTAAGTCTCTCACCGGAAAGGCATACACATGGTACAACAATCTTGTTCCTAACAGTATTTCTAACTGGTGTGAAATGGTTAATGCATTTTACAGGAAATACTTATTTGTGTCTGAACAAGTCACATTGTCGGATTTGGGAAGAATGTTTCAGCGAAGTAATGAACATCCCAATGATTATGTCAAACGATCCAGAGTTCAGGCTCTTGACTTTCGCGACCCAAACGTGACTGAACTCCAACTAGTGGAACTCTACATCAATAGAATGATACAAGTCTATCATGTTTTATTAGAGAACTTACGATTTCAAACATTTTCTGAACTACATGAAGCCGCCAAAAGATCTTCTAATACCGCACTTGCTTTGATAAAGAGGACAAGGCCTCTTGTCAAGAATGAAGAAGCACATGAAACTCGAAGTAGTCGACGCCTAGCTCAAAGACAATTTAACACACAACCATCTTTAGGTGTTGTGACTGGAGGAAGTAAAAGGAAATCTCCAGTATCAGAGCCACAACCGAAGCGTGCAGCACCAGCACCTGTTCCAACTCCGGCACCACAGGCAGGATGATAACCTTGAAGACCTAATCAAGCTGCTGCAGCTCCACCACCGGCTCAACAACAACAACAACCAAGAGAAGTTCCAGCATCCGTAGACCTTCCCCTTCCAATTAAAGAAGTAATTGAAATCTTGGAAGCTTGGATTCAAGATGGTGTCGTCGGCTTACCTCATATTCGACGACCACCAACAGAGGAAAAAATGGCAATTCCCAAATATTGCTACTTCTACGGATTTGTCAATCACCCAACAAGTAAGTATTATACCCTGAAGCGGATAATCAAATTGAAAGTCGAGTCAGGAGAGCTTGACTTGGGGACTGAAGGTATACATAAGAAGCCTCTCCCTATCAAGTATTTTACCATGTCTGAAGACCTACTAGTCAGGTGGTCCAATCTCTGATGGAGCGTGTTTGTGAAATCATCTACCTCTCAAAGGCGTAAGGTAAAGAACTATTCACGGCTCTCAATCATATTGTGTCTAGCAGAAGAGTACCTCCACTCAATAAAATAAAAGCACACATTGAACCTGCATAGTTGAACAAAGAGGGAGAAAAATGTAATTGGGGAATTCTCACTGCTTCTAACACTGAACTTAAGAGAACCTTAATTGATGCGGGCATTACAACCAACATTATCTATATCAAGTCACTCAGAGTTGTAGGGATCACGCGTAGTGAAGTTGTCCATCCGCCTACCACTATTCAAGATCCTGAAGGAAAGCCTGTGAATTCCTGTGGTCACACTAATCTTGCAATTCAAATGGCTTCTGCATATGCTACAATGATCTGGGTTATGACATGGTCCTAGGATGCCCATGGATACACAGCAAGAAGACTGCGACTACTAAGACACCTCCATTACTGAACTCATCTCTCTACCGCTCAATGTTCCTCACACCCCTTATGACCGGGGACTTGAGTTTGATGGAAAACTCAACTGTGCCTTAGCTAGACGTTTTGAATGGATAGTCTCACCTTTTTAATATTTTGCTAAGTCATCTGATGTCTAACCATGGCAAGGAGCATCATGGATATTTCCCTGTGACACCACATGAATCTCAACATGTGCTTCAGAACCATCCTAAGAGACTCCTACACGCCCATACGCATGGAATACAGGTACTAGCATAGAAGTGAAAGAGAAACCTTACCAGCAACACATATTCATAGATAATCCAGTAAAAGTCAATGCTTTTAAAGTAGGAGACTGGGTTATGAAGGTAGCAAGACGCAACTGTCGTTCTAAGGCAAACTCTGGTAGGGAATGACCATTTATGATTGTTAAAGCTACCATTGGTAGGTATTACAAATTAATTGATGAGGATGGAAAGTCGGTAGAAGCAGCAATACATGAAAAGTGGCTCAAGACATTTGATTCCTGAAGCATCCAGGGACACTTGTTTAATTCATTGTAATTTCAATTCCTTCAAAATTGATGCAAGATATATGCATTCAAATTCCCTTTTCAGTAATTGAATTTCAAATCTCATTAGTTCAATTTTATTAAACCGAAAATCCCTGTCGATCCAAAATAAAATCCTTACTACCATACCTACCAAATATTCAGTCAATCAAATTCAAACCAAATAAACAAAAGAAAACGAGTTTATCATCTCTCTCAGATAATAAAAAAAACACATAAGTGTAGATGCCTAAGGGAGGCCGTCCAACTAGTCTAAAAATAAAATAAAAAACCTAACTCACTTTCGCAGGAATCGCGACTACATTTAGCATATGTAATAAGCCTTTAAACCCCTAAGTGGTCTTAGCGGACGAGTTTTTTCTCGTAAGGGTTTACAAGAGGTTTACCCACAAAACCTTTACTCCAAAGTTTAGCTACCTCTGAATGATTGAGGATAGACACTAAAAGATCTATTTAGTTGGCATACTATATTCTTTGGCTATATGAATCATTATCCTGTATGAGTCCAATTGTTGTACACGAGTTTGAACTCAGCGTACTAAAATTCATATAAGAATGCAAAACTCTACTCAAATAATCATTGAACGTCCAAAACTGGATACATTCACATTGCTCGAAATCAATCAAATTCAAACACAGGGATAGATTAGAAAATGGATATAGAAGTGATGAATGGTGCATATGTTGACTAAGCTAAACGGTGTTTCCAAAAATATTAGTATAAAGTCCGGCTCAGATGCTCATATTTTTAATTTATTATTTATATACACAATATTTTTTTTTTCTTTTTTTTTCACGACTACATGATTAGATATTTTGAATCTAAGCGCATGCACCTTTTCAGCAGATTACATGATAGTTCCCATGGATCCTGCATTCCAGGCTTGCTTAGGCGACGGAGACAGGGAAAACACACACATATTGTTATCAAAGTGTCAATTATTTTTTTTGACAAAATTAAAATTCTAATACATCCGAGCTACGACCTTATGGCAATACTAAGGCCCCACCAAATCACTTAGAGAAACATAAAATTGCTAAAATAAAACAGAAAGTGATATGGTTATGATGATTCTGAAATATGCTTGTTCAATGATTATCATGTTATTTCTAACACCTGAGTGCATCCAGATATGAATAGACCATTTAGCTGGGCACACCAATTCCTATAGATAAGAGCTATGTTTCCATCTACCTAGAATGATTAGTGTCATCCTAAATAATTCACAAGTTTCTAAATTTCATAGTTTCTTATTGGCATCAATTTTCTGAAACTCTACCCCCAAACCTAAATTTAACATTGTCCTTAATATTTCAAACCATGCAACCTAAAATGGTATGCAATTAATATAAATAAGAGAAACAAATGTAAATGAAAGAGAAGGGATTGGAACGTCTCACCTGATTGACGCGAGAAAAGCAGCATTCTCTGTAACACACATCAAACGATAGTAATAACAAAGAACACTAAAAATAAAAATAAACAAAAAGCCTAAAAGCCTAAAATAAAATAAAAGCAAGAAAATAAAAATCTACCTAATGGATATGTACAGAAAGAATCCATATACACTAATAACCTGAAAATTTGGGGATCAACCCAAAATACAATATATACAAATAGCTTCACACTTATGTTGTGACAACACGGAGACACTAAAACTATCAAAAATAGAGGATTACCCCCAAACAAGTTTTTGCTACACTTGGAAGTGCGTAAATAACATAATATGGGGATAATATTGGGATTGGGGAAATATCAATTGGTTCATGCACAATGTCAAGAACAGGAAATTCCTCTGTGTATTTGGATGCAAAGTGATCCAACAAGACTTGAGAAGCACACAATTCTAACCCTAAATTAGGTAACTTTTGGAAGTCTAAGGGTCTAGAAACAACCACTAAGTCGGGTGAATGATCTTGTGAGATAGATTCATCTATGGAATTAGGCAAATCATCCACAAGGTCATATACATAGTCTGTATGGAACAGAGAGTCACTACAAGACTGATCATCATCATCAAATAATTTATGGCATTCCAGAACTCTCAATCTTTGTTCCAAACTAGGCGGTCTGTGTTTATAATACTTCTCATATAACATTAGAGGTGATTCTTCACTTACCAGAGGTGAAGCAAGAACTTCCTTATGTGGTGACCAATTCATATATTCTCTCAGTGTCATCTTCGATGATGCCTTCATGTAATTTTAGAATAGTGGTAAAAGGGTTTGATTCTCAGACTTGTGAAGATTCGATTTCTAGACCTAATTTTTAATGACTAAAAATAAAGAAAATTAAAACAAAGTTGATGTAAAATTGATGGGAAGAACTAGGGCTAAGATTCCACCATCAACCAATGTTTCAAGTGATAAAATCTTACAATTCCTGTATTCAATTTATTCTAAATATTGCCAAAATTAGGTTTTTAAAAGAATAATTGTAAATCGAAAGCATGAGACATCAAAAGCAGTAAACCCAGCATGACTCATCAAAAGAAAACACAATTATTTAAGAAAACCCATTTTTTTTCAATTTAATTTAAAGCAATTAATAATAAACGAATTGTAAAACATAGATAGAATATAAGTTACCATTTAATCATTGGAGAAATAGCTTCCTCCGTCGCCCCAATAATGATGATTAGCTCCTCATTGTATTGGAAAAATCCTCAAAAATATATTTTATAGCTCAAATGGTGCTTACAATGGTGAAATAATAGTACCATAGGATGTTTAATACGCTTATAAGCGTTACAGAGAAGTGTTCTCTGCGTTACAGAAGAAAGAAAAGAAAACGGGAATAAAGATCGGACTTCTGGTGCTGTTGAAAAAACGTCTGCTTCAGCAACACTATCAGCGACGCTTCTCACCAGCCTTATTTCTTCCTCTTCTCTCTCACAGCAGCAGCAGCATAATTTCTCTGTTTGATTTCTATGGCTTCTCAGCGTATTCTCAGCTCTCCCCAATCCTCTCTGAACCCCTTGTGACTTCCCAGCACCTCTATTTATACATTACAACTCGTTAAATCTCCAAAAATCTTCATTCACATAGAATGATACGCGGGAATATTTTCTCATAAGTTCCGTGATTTGATTTATCTTCTGTCTTGATTTCGTGATCTCCCAATCGTATATTATCTCCCCATGGTAATGGAAAGATAGTATCTTGTTTTATCTCCTCAAAACAACCCGTAAAAATACTCTGAAATCTTCACAGTTACGTGAAGTAATTCTCCCGCCAAAATCTTTTGAATTTGAAAATGAATGGGTGCCCATAATCCACGATATGGGTGCCTTTAGAAATTCTGGGTGGGTGCCTTTATCAATTCCGGGTGCCTTTAGTAGTTTTTCGAGCCAATTTTTCCAACAATGTTTATTTTCCAGAAATACCTATAAATACATAAAAACAAAATATTAGTATAAAATGAGTTCCAACACTATAAAAGTTGAGAGCGAATTAGAGACAAAAATGTGTCTATCAAATACCCTCAAACTTATTATTTGCTAGTCCTCGAGCAAATTTAATCTAGAAAATCCTAACTCACTGTCGCAGGCATCGCGATTGCACTTGGCGTGTGCAACAAGCCTTTGAACCCCTAGGTGTCCCTAGTGGACGAGTTTCGTCTCGTGAGGGTTTACAAGAGGTGTACCCACAAAACCTTTACTCCAAATTCTAGCTAACTGTGAACGATTGAGGATAGACACTAAAAAAATTATTTAGTTGGCATACTAAATTCTTCGCCTATAAGTATAATTACCCTATATGAATCTATTCCTCGGGAAGTTGCGCTCTCGGTGGACGGGTCCTTTTATAGTCCGTACTTTTTATCCTTATGGTGCTATTGAGATTGAGACACTGGATGGTAGTAGTTATTCAAAGGTTAACGAGCAGAGATTGAAACCGTTTTTAGATCATTTTCCTGCAGGTGATATTGAGGAGGTCCCTATGGAGGACCCTGCTTACCTTGATTGACCATCAAGGATGTTGTTGTACATTAGTAAGTTTTTGTAGGTTTTTGTTTTTATTTTTCTGTCTTATTCTCCAAAGAAGGATTGTTACGCTTCGCCCAGGTACTATCTTTCTGACTTACCTTTTTATTCCTCTAGCTACCTATATTTTTGGTATGGCTCTTTAATTTGAAACATTGAGGACAATGTTAGGTTTAAGTTTGGGGGTAACAGAGAAAATTTTAGTTGAAATAATAAAACTCCAAACTTTAGAAACTTGTGAACAATTGAGGGTGACACTAACCATTCTAGGTAGATGGAAACTTAACTCTTTTTCTATAGGAATTGGTGTGCCCAGCTAAATGGTTTATTCATAAAAGGATACATAACTCAGGTGTTAGAAATAATATGATAGTTGTCACCATATCTCAGAATCTATCTTGACCATATCACCTTCTGTTTTTATTTTTACAATTTTTGTGTTTCTCTAAGTGATTTGGTGGGGCACCAGTATCAAATTGTTATCACCGCCAGGATGAAGTGTTTGAGATCAAGCCCCATTATTGTATTAGTTAGACCATTATTCCAAAAAAAAAATAAAAAAAAATTGACACTTTGATAGCAATATATGTGTGTTCTCCCTGTCTCCGTCGCCTAAGCAAGCGTGGAACGCAGGATCCATGAGAACTATCATGTACGATACTGATAAGGAGCATGCGCTTGGATTCATTTGATCCAATCATTACATTTGAAATATTTTCAATAAATCGACCGGTGGGACCCTTGTATATACCAGCTGAGTCGATATTAGTTCAAGGAATAAGACTAGTGGGAGTGTATCTCAAGCCATTCATCCTGGCACTGACCTTCAGAAAGATATAGGAAACACCGTTCACCTTAGTGAACACGCGCAAACTTCATTTTATCTATATCCATCTTCTAAATCTTTCCATGCGATTGTACTTTGATACATTCTGAGTATCGTGGCCGAACAACTATTTAAGTAGAGTTTTGAATTCTTGTATGAATTTTAGTATAAAAATTCCTTTTCTGTGGTTGTGTAGTTCATTTGGGCATCATTCAGAGTTTTTCTAACATAGTAAATCACATGAAGTAATTTGTTTTCTCGTTGACCTAGCACGACAACAATAGCATAATCTGAAGCATCACACATGATTTCAAAGGGTAGGTTCCAGTTAGGTGCCTGAACTATGGGGGCGGTAGTGAGTAAAGTCTTAAGCTTCTCAAAAGCCTCTAAACAAGCATCATCAAAGACAAACTTAACATCTTTTGCAAGTAAATTGCAAAAAGGTCTAGAAATAAAGCTAAAATCCTTAATGAATCGACGATAAAAACCTGCATGCCCTAAGAATGACTTAACATCTCGTACAGTTTTGGGAACCTGTAAAGTCTTAATAAGGCTCTATACCCTTAGAAGATACGATATGCCCTAAAACAAATCCTGATCGAACCATGAAATGGCATTTTTCCCAATTAAGCACTAAATTATTTTCCTTACACCAAGTCAACATTAATGTCAAATGATGCAAGCACTCATCGAAAGATGAACCAAATACTGAAAAATCATCCATAAAGACCTCTAAAAACCGATCTACCATGTCAGAAAATATGTTCATCATGCAACGCTGAAAAGTAGCGGATGCATTACACAACCCGAAAGGCATGCGTCTATACGCAAAGGTACCAAAGGGACAGGTAAAAGTAGTTTTCTCTTGGTCTTCTGGGGCAATAACAATCTGATTATAACCAGAGTAGACATCTAACAAGCAATAATGAATATGTCCAGATAATCGCTTTAGCATTTGGTCGATGAAAGGAAGGGGAAAGTGGTCCTTGCTTGTGACCTTGTTCAATTTTATATAGTCAATACAAATACGCTACCCCGTGGTCACTCGGGTTGGGATTAATTCATTGTTTTCATTCTGGACTACAATGATACCTGATTTCTTGGGTACAACCTGAACGGGGTTGACCCACTTACTGTCTGAGATAGGGTAGATAATACCCGCGTCTAACAACTTAAGTACCTCAGTTCGAACTACTTCTTTCATGTTAGGGTTAAGTCGACGTTGCATCTCCCTAGATGGTTTAGTATCATCCTCTAAATAAATCTGATGCATACAAACAGTAGGACTTATACCCTTAATGTCTGCTATGGTCCACCCTAAAGCTTCCTTATTTTCTTGAAGCACGGTCACTAGCCTACTTTCCTGGTTACTATCCAAGTCGGATGCTACAATCATAGGCAAAGTCTCAGATGGGCCTAAATACACATACTTCAGAGTATCTGGTAGTTGTTTAAGGTCCAACTTAGGAGGCTCTTCTAAAGAAGGAATTAGGGTAGACTTAGAAACTGGTAGTGGTTCAAAATTAGGTTTCCATCCATTACTAGTGTCTATCAAATGGGCTGAATCTAACAAAACATTCACCTCATTAATTACACTGTCATCAAAATCAAACCCAAAGCGGGCTAGCATTTCTCTAATGGATCTTCTAACAAAGTGTTTGGTAATGACTCCTGAACTAATGTTTCTATCATATTCACCTCTTCAATGCATGGGTCATCTTACTCAGGTGGTTGCTTACTAATATTGAAAATATTTAGCTCAATAGTCATATTACCAAAAGATAAGTTCATATTACCATTTCGACAGTTAATAATCGCATTAGATGTAGCTAAAAACAGGTGGGTCTTTGTACTTAAGAGTTGTATTGTTCTGGGTAATTGAACTCACATGACTAGCTAAAAAGGATTTCTTCTGTACATTAAGCTTTCTCTTTCGCGTACAAAGATCCTTAAGGAACTTGGCATAAGTAGGAATCTGCCTAATTGCATCTAATAAAAGAAGATTGATGTTGACTTGCTTAAAAATCTCCAATATATCATTAAAGTTGGATTCCTTCCTAGTTGGTACAAGAATTTTTGGAAATGGGGCTTTGGGCACAAAATCGGGTTCAGCGGGAACCGCATTGGACTTTTTAGAGACTTTATCAGTCTCTTCAACTATAGGCTCAGAAGGGTGAACTACATCATGTTCACTATCGGGCAAGGTTACCTTATTGTCTACTACTCTACCACTCTTAAGGATTTTAATTGAATTCACATTGTCAGAAGATAACTCATGAACTCCTCTAAGGTTGGGTTGTGGTTGACTAGGGAACTTGCCTTTTTCTCTCAAAGACTCACTCAACTGACTAAACTGGGTTGTAAATCTTAAATAGCCTGAGAGTTAGCCTGGACCATCTTTTTAATTCAAAACTTTGCTTAACCGATTTCTGAAACTCAGCAGTGTTAAGAGATAAAAAGGTGAGAGACTCTTCTAAACTCATGATCTTCTTATCTGAAGGGCTCTGAAATTGTGCTGGACCAGATGAATTCTTAGCATAACCAAAACCTGGTGGAACCTGAGGGTTACTAGACTGACCTTGATTTTGGCCCTTAGACCAAGAAAAATTTGGATGGTTTCTCCAACCAGGGTTATAGGTTTCTGAATATGGATCAAACTTATGACGGTTATCATATCTAGTGTTATTATAAAGAGCATGAGCTTGCTCTTCAACAGTCTGTCCTTCCCAATATGACTTGGGCTATATTCCACGACTAGATTGACTTAATTATAAGGCTTCTAACCTTTTTGCTATAGCTGCAAATTTGGCATCTGATTCAAGAAATCCATCTACCCTATTGACATTACCTCTACTCAGTAGAATTTTTCTCTGGGGTTTCTTACTACATTCCCATTGATGGGTCTTTTCGGCAATTTCATGCAAAAATGTCATTGCCTCATTAATAGTTTTACTCTTTAAATTCCCTGAACACAATGACTCAACCATGATCGTTGTTGGATAATCTAGCCCTTCATAAAGGATCTGGACTAGTATTTGATCTTCTAAACCGTGTTGGGGACATTGTGTTACTAATTCGTTGAACCTTTCCAAATACCTATACAAATATTCTCCTTCTTGTTGCCAAAATGTGGAAATTTTTTGCCTAAAAGATGATATTTTGTGCCTAGGGAAAAATTTAGATAAAAAGGCAGCGGTAAGTTCTTCATATGTCTCGATGGATTCAGATGGCAAACTATATAACCAAGATTTGGCTTTGTCTATCAGGGAAAAAGGAAATAACCTAAGTTTCAAATCTTCATCAGACATGTTGTGAATTTTTAGGGTACTACATATTTCTTCAAATTCCCTAATGTGAAAGTAAGGGTTTTCATTTTCTTTCCCTAAGAAGAGTGGGAGCATCTGTATGATCCCAGGTTTCAACTCATTGTTTGCTTAAGTTTCAGCTAACTTGATACATGATGGACGAGAAGTCCTAGTAGGATTCAACAAAGCTTTCAAGGTTGTCATTTCTGGCACAACTAGAAAATTAGGAATAACTTCCTTACTGATAGACAAATTCCCAAAACTAAAGTTTCGGCTCTCAAAAGAAGGGTTTCCTAAATTCTCAATTTCAAAGGAAGAGATTCTATTTCCGTCACTGATCAAACGACCAATGGAATCTCTTCTCCAGGCACGCTCACTGGGCATGCAATAACTCCTAATAGGAAGGGAATTCTAAACAAACACAAACAAGGCCGACTCAACCAAATCAAACCTATTGAATCTAGTAAACAAAAAGCATGATGGCTCCACTTAGATTGTTTTTAGACCAGCTTTTATTCTTCCAAAAAGCAACTAGTTACAATTTTAGCGAATCTCTCAGAACGATCTAAATTAGATTTAGTTGAAGAGAAGCAGGATAAGCTCTAAGGATCTTTGATAACCCTGTCTCTTTGGCACTTTTCCCTAGGTTACAAGGCGGCTCTAATCAACTTAAAATAATCTTCTTGAACCTTGAGTTAGGCTAATAAAGTAACCAATACAGTCCTTTGAATGATTTTCCAATAAGCTCGTTACCCTATAGGTCTCTTTCTAGTCAAATGTTAGGCTTAGGTCCGCGTTAGGTAACGTGTTCCTAAGGCGGGCAGAAAGGATACGGTGATGAAATCCGAACCCTTATCATATATGGCCAGTTTATGCCCTTTACTAGAAAATAAATTCCGTATTCAAGTCCTCAACATATACGCATACTAAGGAATACAGAAAACCCACTTGCAGGGGATTCGTGGGTTGATCGAGTCTTACCAACCGTACCAGACGGGCGATGAACCGTTGAAGTCGACTCGGGCCACCAACTCCTGTATCAGTATACGAAACCGAGGGGCCGAGACAATATCGTAATTGTCGTCCTTCCCTGTTGCAGTTTATATTTAAATACCCTTCTGTACGGTTTAAAAAATTAATAATAATGTTCAAAGTAGTCCAAAAAGTGTCCAAAATAAAAGAAAAAATTACAGAAATAATAAAAATACAATTTTCTAAACAGATAAAATCTAAAGAAAATAAATTTTATTAATAAAAATAAAATATAAAAATAAAAGTCTTTGTCTTCTTCTTCGTTATTTAAACTTGAGCTTTTAACTCCAAGTCCTTAACTTTAACTTCAAGTCGTTAATCACCAAAGTATTTGGCTTTATTTCCTTTCAATCCAAGATCCAAACCTGTAGCAAAAAGAGAAATACCCAAAGAAACGTAAAATAGAACAAAGTAAAAATAATACTAAAAACAAAAATAAAAACCTAAAAATAAATCTAAAACTCTAAACCTTAAAACAAGTCCGCGTCGGCGGCGCCAAAAATTGATGTAATTTTAGAATAGTGGTAAAAGGGTTTGATTCTCAGACTTGTGAAGATTCGATTTCTAGACCTAATTTTTAATGACTAAAAATAAAGAAAATTAAAACAAAGTTGATGGGAAGAACTAGGGCTAAGGTTCCACGATTAACCAATGTTTCAAGTGATAAAATCTTACAATTCTTGTATTCAATTTATTCTAAGTATTGCCAAAATTAGGTTTTTAAAAGAATAATTGTAAATCGAAAGCATGAGACATCAAAAGAAGTAAACCCAACATGACTCATCAAAAGAAAACACAATTATTTAAGAAAAACCATTTTTTTTCAATTTAATTTAAAGCAATTAATATAAACGAATTGTAAAACATAGATAAAATAGAAGTTACCACTTAATCATTGGAGAAATAACTTCCTCCGTCGCCCCAGTGATGATGATTAGCTCCTCATTGTATTGGAAAAACCCTCAAAATAAATTTTTTATAGCTCAAATGGTGCTTACGATGGTGAAATAATAGTAACACAGGATGTTTAATACACTTATAAGCGTTAAAGAGAAGTGTTCTCTGCGTTACAGAAGAAAGAAACGAAAACGGGAATAAAGATCGGACTTCTGGTATTGTTGAAAAAACGTCTGCTTCAGCAACACTATCAGCGACGCTTCTCACCAGCCTTATTTCTTCCTCTTCTCTCTTACAGTAACAGCAGCATAATTTCTTTGTTTGATTTCTATGGCTTCTCAGCGTATTCTCAGCTCTCCCCAATCCTCTCTGGACCCCTTGTGACTTCCCAGCACCTCTATTTATACATTACAACTCATTAAATCTCCAAAAATCTTCATTCACATAGAATGATACGCGGGAATATTTTCTCATAAGTTATGTGATTTGATTTAGCTTCTGTCTTGATTTCTTGATCTCCCAATCGTATAATATCTCCCCATGGTAATGGCAAGATAGTATCTTGCTTTATCTTCTCAAAACAACTCGTAAAAATACTCTGAAATCTTCATAGTTACCTGAAGTAATTCTCCCGCCAAAGTCTTTTGAATTTGAAAATGAATGGGTGCCCATAATCCATGGTATGGGTGCCTTTATAAATTCTGGGTGGGTACCTTTAGTAGTTTTTCGAGCCAATTTTTCTAACAATGTTTATTTTCCAGAAATACCTATAAATACATAAAAACACAATATAGTATAAAATGAGTTCCAACACTATAAAAGTTGAGAACGAATTAGACACAAAAATGTGTCTATCACGTCTCCTGCAAAAGAGTCATCATCCTCGGAAAATGTACATGAAATAAAATTCTAAAACACAAAAACGTAAAATAAAACTAAAAATCCTAAAATAAAAATATATACAAAAATAAAATAAAATAAAATAAAAACCTAAACTACGATTAGAAAATCAAAAATACTAATTACAATATTCAACAACCGCTCCCCGGCAGCGGCGCCAAAAATTGATAGGATTTCGGAACCCTATATAAATAAACCGCAATCGCACGGTGTCTACAATGTAGACAACGACAAGTACGGGTCGAACCCACAGGGAACGGGGACAATACTGCAATCAATATTCTTAATAAACTAACCAGAAACGATATTTTGGGATTTTTAGATTTATGAATAAAATAATAAAATAAAATAAACTAATAAAACAGCTAAGCAGAGAGAGTAGATAACCAGGGTTTTTAGTATCCACCACTATTTTTATTTAATTACTGAAGTGAAACATAACTCCTGAATATTCATCTATTGTTCGTTCAATCGACATCACCTATTATGTATATTAGAGTCGCAAATATCTCTGGGACACCCTAAGCATAGCGCATCAAAAGTTCTAAGTCTCATGCATACACCATCTAATTGCGTTAGCGAGAAAATATAATGAAACTAATCTATAGGTTCACAAATAATACCTGGCTATTCTAAGCATACCCCATCTAAGGTTTTAACCCAAGCATGAAATATCAAATAAGTAGACAAATATATTTGCTATCCTATTAATTCTGCGCATAGGTTACTGTATTGTACAGAACCGGTGAAGCAACAACTAATGTAATCATTAAATCAATAAATCAAAAACATGAATTAATATAATTCAAATCATAATAGTCTGTACCAAATAATCAATTCAATTGGCCTAATACTTTAAATGGTTTCAACATAAAACCCTAGTTGCAAATCAATTAGAACATAACAATGGATTTCTTAAAACCCATTAAAAATATTAAGAAAAGTGGAGATATATTAAACCAAACTCTTTTCTTGGGTGCTTCCTGTCTCTCCTACAACCTCACCAGACTCAGCCGCCTGCCTTCTCTGTCCATTCAACCTACGACTCCAACTTCCCCCTCTTCTTTCCTTTCTCTCCTGCCAAGAAAACGTAACTCTTTTCTTCAATCACCTTCCAATCTCTCTCCCTAGCCTACTTCTCTTTTATCCCCCTAGGCTTCTCTCCTCTTTCTAGCTCTTTCTTCCCCCTTCACATGTTATCCCCTACTTTCTTTCTCCTTCACGTACAGGCCCTACGCCTACTACCCTACTCTGCCTATTTTCTTCCTAACCTAGGTTACTGTCAACCCCCCTCTTCTTTTGACTTCTTAACTTTTCTTTTATACTTTTTCTTCACCTACCTCCCTTTCACTTTAACCCCTACGCCTAGGTCTAGCTAAAACTTTTTCTTCCAATCACCGTAGAGTAGTCAACCTCCTTCAATCCCTTCCAATCAACTCCCTATATTGTCTCCTGTATAGTTCCACCCCACTAGAAAACTAAATACCGTCCGCCAGCCACGTCCCCACTTTTACTTCTTTTGTCATATTTTTTTCATGTATCTTTTGTTTGCTGTCAGACTTAAAATAAGAAGTCCAACTCCATTTTCTCTCAATTTTCTCTGTTTGCAGCATGTTCCAAAACCGAGCCCAAGACTAAGCCAGTTTACCAAACAGAACACCATTTATTCTTTGCCACATCCGACTAAACCAATGGCCCTCAGACTTCATTTGATTAAAAATGATACATCATGTTCTTTCTTTCTTTACACCTTACTCTTCTCACTTTCTGTCAGGTTTTCTTTAAAGCCTAATGATTTTTTTCTCCTTTTATGCACCTGTCCAGACAAAAGAAAAACCATAGCCTTTCCATCTCACGTCCTTCCTATCAACCAACTCTTTACCAACTCTATAAGATAGCAGTGCAAAGTAAGCAAGTAAACTCCACTAGCAATTTAGCACATTTAGCCATATTTATTTGTAACTTCGGGTTTTACGGATATCACCTATTAAACAATAAAATAATAAAATTAGTGTAAAAATAATGACTAGTAAGTATAAATAAGGCGGAAAAAATGTATAAATTAAGTGCTAATCAGGAAGGACCATTTATGATTACTAAAGCTACCATTGGTGGATATTACAAATTAATTGATGAGGATGGAAAGTCGGTAGAAGCAGCAATACAGGAAAAGTGGCTCAAGACATTTGATGCCTGAAGCATCCAGGGACACTTGTTTAATTCATTGTGATTTCAGTTCCTTCAAAATTGATGCAAGATATATGCATTCAAATTCCATTTTCAGTAATTGAATTTCAAATCTCACTTAGTTCAATTTTATTAAACCCAAAATCCCTGTCGATCCAAAATAAAATTCTTACTAGCATACCTACCAAATATTCAGTCAATCAAATTTAAACCAAATAAACAAAAGAAAACGAGTCTATCATCTCCCTCAGATAATAAAAAAAAAACATAAGTGTAGAAGCCTAAGGGAGGCCGGCCAACAAAGGCTTGTCCCTTTTAGAGAGAGCCTCCTTCATATTTTCGAGAGAAGCTTTCTTCTACTCCAAGTCCTAATTCAACCTTTCAAACTCAGCCTCCCCTTGCTCGATAAGGTCAGAAGAAGGGACTACACCTGATGCAGCCTGTGACTCCTTAACAGTATCAATTCCACGAGCAAACCAAGCCGTGCTGAATTCAAGTCGGTCACATACTTCTAGATGATATTTCCAGTTTGCAAACATCCACTCGGAAAAAGTAGCACTAGTCACAATACACATTTCATACATGGAGGGTAGTACTTCACTCACACGAAAAGCAAGGACAGTGGGATCTTCATACTTCTTGGTAGTAGCAATGTGACCATACTTCTTCCAGATTTAAGTATAGAACTCAACATATTATTCTAGAACGCTGAAGCCACCAACAAGTACATGCTTTGGAAGTTGCTTACTAAGTGAATGAGGAAAAGGAAGACCCGCATCAGGATACTCAGACACAACAAAGCTTTCTCAATTTCTGTGACGTCTATATTCTGATCTTCAACATCAACAATCATGTCAAAAATGATTTATTCAGGGATCTTTTGAGGAAGAAGTAATGGTTTTATCAACTTGGTCTACAACAATACTTCTTCATCCTCTGTACTTTCGCCCTGCAAAATAACCAATTGATGAAGAAAGGTGAGATTCAAGCTCAAACAAGAATTTTCAGAGTATGAGTGGATTTAATATGTATATATACTTCATGGAGCTAAACTCAAGTAAACGGCTTGGAGATTTAAAAACACGTTTTGGCATTAAGCTCGTAAAAGGTAATTTTACATTATCTTGTACTAATTTGAGAACTGGAAGAAATTAGTAAAGAATCTAAGGATGAATTATATTCCAATATCTTTGTACGGATTTCCAATACAACATATCAAAAAATCACGTCAATTGGACAAACGAGCTAGGAGATATGATCAAAACTCTCAACTATTTCCCATCTGAAAAGTTTTTGAATTCCTTCTGACTTTTTACTGTTTTGTCTTTTTGTGATCCTAAATAGTCTCAAAACCCAAAATCTCCCTTAGTAGAAGATAGATGGTTGTCTGAGCATGAAAAAATTAGGGTAAACCATCGAAAACGGACTATGTATGAGAATTCTATAACGTTTTCAGTAAAGACCTTATTTCTGAATTCATCTAACAAAGAAATTTCATGAAGTTGCTCATGTTTTCATATAATTTTTCATTCATTACTTCATTCAAGTGATATTTTTAAGAGGTTAGAAGTTCAATTCAAAGATGAAGACTTACCCGGCCATGCTCTGAGGCGTTCGAAGCATCAAAATTATTTCCTGAGCCATTATTCTCTTCTTCTTCTGAGACGGGACAACTACTTTTATCATCTTCTGAAGGAGTTTTAAAAACGTCGCTTTCTTCATTATCAGATGTATCTTCCTTCTAAATATATATATATATAGTAGCAATGAGAATTGAATCACCCATGCTACAGGATAAATTCATTCAAGAGGTAAAGCAAACTACTTACTTTCGAATCATCGAAGTGAAAGACTCTTACATTTGAGACAGAATCAACAATGCCAGAACGAATTCCACTAGCACGTCTCTTCGACCTAATCTCTACTACCTGAGGACTATCATTATGTTTTAATTTCTTCTTTCTACTTCGAGGCTTCAACTGACATTTTCTCTAATTAGAAGAGACAAAAATCGAGCATACAAACAAATAAAAGTAGACAAAAAGTTCAAATACTTAATTGAGATGGCTTAGACAGAGCTACGTTTTTACTAGTAGGAAGAGGCTTCAATAGAGTATGATTCAACAAAACTACAGCAGAAGGAGGATCACATGACTCTAGAAAAATACTTCAATAAATATAGTAAAACGATCATTTTCACTCTGCCAATGGGCCCTATACCAGGGAGTTATCACTGGTTTCCTTTCAGAGACTAAGAAAGGGAAACTCTTGCCTTCAACATGCGAACACTGGTCTAGAGTGAGACACAAGTCATCTACAGGAGGAGGGGAAGCCGACCATAGGGAACATCTTGGTCAAAGCCCATCTGACGAGCATCCCTGTCAATATTATAAGCTTCGACCTTGTAAGCACCCATAAATATTGACAAAAGATAACCAGGTGTGCAGCTCAACATAAAAGTCATTTCTCCAGCATTAACAGTATGATCTCCAGATGTCAGAAAAGTATCAGAACGAGAAGCGAAAGTATTCAACTGAGCTATATGAGGTAGTGGTGCCCAAGGAAGTAGAGTTGTTGATGACATGTTGTCTAAAAATATAATAATCTTCCTATTGGATCTTGGACGTTTTTGTGTCCATCGAAGTACTCTTGTCACTTCTTCTTCATCGGCAAATTTCGTATGAGGATCAGGAGCATAATCTTTATAATGTTCTCATAACCATGCCTGGAGGAAATTAACATTTATGAATGTCTCTACTTTCATGAAGCCATTAGAGACGCACATATCTGATACCACAGAATCAAGATGGGAATATAAAGAGCCAAGGAATATACTACTAATAGGCAAAGGCACGCCCTGTTAATGGAGAGATGGACCACTATCGGTTTAATCTTGAGACGAGAACCGTCATCAAATTTCTCTCTTGACAGCCACATGCATAAAAATACAGCGATGCTCAATTTGTCATCTAAAACCTGGCCTGGCTTCACTTTTATTGTCCACCACTGTGTCATCCACCAAGTAAAGAAACACTTTTCGACATTAGACTTCATGTCATATTCATTCATTTTCCCTACTAAAACAAGATGAAGTCGTTTTTCCTCATCATTCAAAAGAATGTCAAGATTCCCTGAAACTGGAAGGTGTAACAAGATAGCCACATCTTCTAAAGTGATTGTTAGCTCTCCTAATCTACATATTAAAGTGTGAGTTGGGATGCACCAGCGCGAGAGAAGAGCAATCATACGACATGAATCTTTATTCAACCAATGAGTACCGGTCACTCTAACTGCCTCATAAATTTGGTACAACATGATTTATACCAAGCATGCTCCTCAACCATCCATCCCAAGTACTTAGAGGAGACTGGAAAGTTTTGAAATCAATTGTTGAAGCCGCATATTCCCTTTTATGAAGACAAAATCGAATCACATGTTCAGGAGCAACTAACAGAGGGTTCACAGCATCAACCAAGCTTCCAATGACGCGCATGACATGACCAGGGTGGACTTTAAGATGAGAATGAACATACATAAAGAAATCATCGTCCATGTTTGGCATGTCCTTAGCATACCCACAACCAGAAATATTGTTTTCTCCATTGATAGAGACGGAATCATCGTTGTCATGTGATATCTCAACAGAATCAGCAAAAATACTCTTACTCATTTTCAAACTGTGCAAGAAGATCATAAAGTAGAAGTAATGATTTCATGTACAACAATGGAAACATAAAATCATATGACTCAAAGCAATAATACATCTAACAAATACACACCTCTGTTTTTCAATAAAATAGAGAGAAGAGAGCCAGAAGCATGCATACCTGGTGAAGTAGAGAGCAACAGCTGAGCTAAAATTACTCCTACAAGAAGCCTACTATGTTGCAATCAAGAATCAAGTGAGCAAAATAACTCACGACTATTTTTAGAGAGCAAAACCCACGTGAACAAAAGTTCAGGTAAAAAGAAAATTTACGTGAACATATGTTCACGACAAAAAAAAAGAGAAGGGTTTCGATTGAATCCCTAACACCCATAAAAAAAACTTGTTTCTATTTTGGAAGAGTTGATGTTCTGATATATATATATAAGAAGACTAACAAGTCTATAAAAACTAGGGTTTGGAGATACTTTTGATTCGAATCAAATATATGAGAAGTTCTTGTGAAGAAGTATATACATAAACTCAAGATTAGAAACTATAAACTCATATGAAGAAGACAAGTTGAAGCTTACCTTGTTGTTGATGAACGATTAAAGTTATGGCACTCGAGTAACAGAGTAATATTAAGAGAAGAAGGAAACATAGAAGAGATGAATAGGGATTCTTTGTATAACAACATTTTATTTGAAGTCTTGGGGGAAACGGACGACTACTCTTTGGTACGTACAAAAAAAATTCCACCTTTTTTTGTCTTCATGTGACGCCTATAAATCCCAGCCTAGCTTGTCCACTATTGCTTTATGGTCCATCCTAATCATCCATTTGCTTCAATTCGAGTTCCAATCAAGTTGGTATCATCCTCCGTTCAGCTACCATACAACATGTATACTTCTATCAACCTTTCAAACGTATACAACCTGCTACTTACATGTTTGGCGTCATGTAGAAATATTGATCCAACTTCGTTCAGCTTACCGACAGGCTTCAATCAAATTTTGTTAGTACACGTTAAGGCTAGACGTATACCCATCTCAACATCAAGATGTGTTCACTCGCCCTACTGCCAGCTATAGTATTCTGATCAAGGTCCTTGATACCAAGTCATTATTAGCACGTCCAAGATAGTCTTCTAGCTAACTACAAAAACAGAGCTCAAGGCGACTATCATTCTCAACCATTGAGCTATCAAATTATTTTCATTTATTTTTATCTTTCAGGCCACCATCTAGTGCTTACCACGCAACATTACTCGTTCCGTGCTAAGCAGGGGACTTAATGTAGATGGTGGGTTTTTTATAAGGATAAAATAGTAAATCACCTCTCAAGACTCTGGGCTGAGAAATATTGAACTTTTAAAATTTTGTAAAAGAATTCTCGAGTAGGCGCTTATCTCTACTTTATCTTAGGCGCATATCCCTGACCTCTCTCTATATGTCTGGCTAATATATATGATTAAATCGATGAATTTAAAAAATATTCATCACCACATAAAATCATTAGAACAACAATGGCGCACACGACAAGTTTCTCAGATGTTCTATGAATTTTACACAAAATCTCTTAGGCTCCTAAATGTATTGCACACCAGCAAAGAGCAATTTGAGTACTATTTTCAGGTGTTATATACCACAGTTGGATTCCCCAAAATTACTTGTGTTAATATTTATGCTCAAATTGAGCAATATTAACCTATTAAAATAATATATATATTTAATTAATAAAAGTGCCCAACTGGGCTTAAATTAAATAAAATATGACTTTATAGCTCCTGCTAGCTAAAAATCCTACCCAGTTGCATTGATCCTTTGTTTAAAAGACAACCAATGAAGAACGAATGAGAAACATTTGAATTGGGGTTTTAAATACTTCGCAACACTTATAAGTGTGTCACAAGCGTGTCAAAATATCCAAACCCTGATTAAGGTTTGAGAATAAAAAACCTAACACTTAAAACATTACAAAAAAACGTGTCAAAATATCAAAACCCTAATTAGGGTTTGAAAATAAGAGTGTAACACTTGAAAATGTTAAAAAAGTGTAACTTATTTAAATTTAATTAGGGTTTAAAAATAAAACGGTTCTACAACACTTATAAATGTTGCAAAAAGTGTGTCAAAAATCTCAAACTCTAATTCTGACACACATCTGGCTCTCTAGGCTCTATTATTCACGCGTGCTGCTTCTTAAAGGTAAGCTTGCACGCCTACTAGAGATACCGAGCATAGACATCATGCTCTACTCTAAAAAAATTCTGAATTTACTCTCTTGCCCTCAATATGTGAGGCTGGGCACAAGAGTAAAACATGAACTTCTAGTCTTCTGTCCAAACATTAATTTTTAAGAGGGAAACGTCTCTACCTTTCTTGCATTCAACATAAGCACCTTAGTCTAGCAACTAAGTTGATGCGACTGCTATCAAGCAAAATCGTGTGCTTTAATTCAGAAACTAAGATCACAAGACTTGTGTCTCTTGTCAAAATTTGACAAAATTACTATTTTATCCTCTACATGTGAGGATGAGTACAAAAAGTAAAACATGAGTGTCTTGCTTCATATAAGAAATATATAAGACACTCACACGAGAGGACAAGCTGACGTCCCTCTCCTGTTTTTCACGTGAGAACAAGCTGACGTCCCTCTTTTATTTCACGTGAGAAACAAAGCTTGATTCATCTTCTTATATTCTGATGCATCGGAAAACCGACTTTGTTTTACCGTAAGCGCACAGTGTCGAAAGATGTAGACAAGAGAAAATACGGTTCGTTCCCACGAGGAGTTTGTATTAAAATATTTTTTTAGGTTTTATTTATAAAGAATTAAATTAACGAGTGAATTAAAATTATTTAGTAAAGTTTGAAAACAGTAAGAGGAAAACGTTAAGGTTCGGGGAATCCGTTGCAGATTAGGGTTTAATTGCGTTCGTCACAAAGGGTCTCGATTTTACTCATGTAAAATAGCAAATCTAGCTACTAATACACGGAAGATTTTTCGTTTAAGAAACGAAGAAAGGAATTTTCAAAAAGAATTGTTTGTTCTCAACCTAAGGTAGAATTTCGAAGTACTAAGTATACGTGGCATAAAGAGTCAAATAATATTCATAAAACGATTTCATACAAGGTTTCAACGAGTCCTTCTACTAACCAAACATTGGACTATACGTGGCATAAAACATGAAAAATCATCGAGAAGGTAAAACGTTGAGAGAGAGACAAAATAATGATATTAAGTTCATACAGTTTAAAACCCTAGTTTTGAAACACAAAGAAAACCATCTCTACAAATTCATCCTTTCGCCCCTAACAAAGGAATTAGCCCAACATGGCTTTCTCAAAAGCCATGAAAATTAATTAAAAAGAAAACACAAACTAAACCTTGATTTCTCCTGTATACTCACCCAAAAGTGTCTCCGCCCTTTTTTTCTCTGTCTGTGAAGGTATCTACATGAGAGGGTATCTTCTTTATGTGTGCTTAAGGCTATATATAGCCAACCAAAAAGAATCCGTGTTCGTCAAGAACTAAGAAGCGGTGAGAAGAGTTCCCTGGATTGCCGCTAAAGTTTTTGTTTTCAAAAACTCTTCCCTGACTTCTCGGCAACAGAACTTTCCAAAATCATATCAAACTCCAAAACTTGTTAACCAAGCACCGTGTGGTTCACTGATTTTCCGATGAGTAAATTCTCACCATTCTCCACAAATTCGAGAACCAAACTTCTTGTTTATCTCATCTTCTCGGTTGTTTAAGTCAGCAAAAATCCGATCCAAGGTTCCCCTTCTTGTACAAACTCTGAACCACCCCTTTAATCTCTTCTAACCGAGAATATCTCATTTCTCTGACTTTCTGTATCTGCCCAGTCACTAAAGGAAATATTTCATCCATGTTTTCTCTGTAAATCTCACAGATGTTTCTCATTCTTCTCAACTGCCATTACAGCGTCACCACCATTCAATCGAGTTCATCACCATCTCTGTTCTTCAATACAAAACCCATACTTAAATCTTGCTTCGCTTCTTATCTGCTCTTTCATACTCGACTACAACTCCATCATCATGATCTCTCCTCTATTGATGATCACCAATAGCCATCAGAAACCTTGATTAACGTCTCTGCCATCATCAAATACTATTCCATCTCAACTCTTGTTGCTGCCGAGTTCTCTCTTCATTCTTCCTAACCCTACATAACTGTAAACACCCTTTTGGACTCATTAAATCATCATCATCAAACCACCGTAGCAACCCAATGAGTCACAAGTTCCAATAATGGTGTCAGTTCTCTGTTTGAATTAAGAAGAAAAAGGTGGCCCTTATCGAATGGCCTGGTGCTATTAACCATATTCAAATAATCAGGCACCCATTAACGGAAACACAGGGCCCTTTATCAATATTCAATAAGACTGTTTAGTTGTCGGTTCCGTGAAACTGACAAGCTTAACTCCTCTTTTCGCCCGTAACTTTCTCATACGAAGTCAGAATGGCCTCGTTCTTTCGCCGTTGGCTTCATAATTTAATGTTCTACAAGATGGAGGGTACAAATCCTGGAATATACTGAGTTCAACTGGGTATTTGGAAATTCTTCTCTTGTAAAACTCAATTTCACTAGTTTCAGAGATATAACCTAATAAAACACATAAACTACAAAAGTAATACTAGCACACGGTAATTCACACAAAATCTAGAAAATAAGTATAAGGAAATGATACTTAAAATATATAAATTCTGCACTTATCTTATTCACGTAAAGACCAAAATTTGGTCTTCTCCTCTACTTCACCTGAATACAATTGGGTGTTCCTCCCTCTTATTCTCACGTGGATGAGTTAGGATTTGACAAATCCTCATCTTCCCCCACGAGAATAAATTAGGGGTTAAACAAAGCCTAAACTATACTAAACCTCTCTCATATATATCTTTCGTGTGAGGCTTCACTATAATTTTCATGCTCAGTTGCATACTCTTGTCAATGCAAAATTGACTAAGTTGGACAGACTATTTCATATTAACAAATAAATATTCACTTATTTTATTTCAGCATGCTAGACTCCTCAGCTAGCATATTACACGAGAATAATATTGTTTAATACTAGAATATTACACGAGACATCAAATGTCACAAAATGGGGGGATATTAATTAGGGTTTTGGTCTGGCGGTATACGACATGTGGTGCAGGAGTTCGCCCACTAAAGAGAAGTTCTGGAAAGGTCGATATCAGTTGAGTAGAGGAGTGGGAGGTTGAGTAACTGACTATTCAACCTTAATATAAGTGGAAAGCAGTTGCCAACACCTTCTACACCTTCTCCACTTCACCACTACTCAACCATCGACAATTCCTTCCAGAAAAGAAGTCGAGTGGTTATAATAGCTATGATATAAATAGATGTTCAACAAATTGAACAGAATAGGAATTCTTAACAACAAAACAACAGAGCAACTCTGAATTTTATAGTCGAACACTAAAGAACTCGGATATACAATTGTTCATAGTTATTCACTCTGACCTCATTCTTCTCTCGCTTCCCTCCCTAAGACCAACCCTTCTCCTTCTCATTTTGTGACTGAAGTAAGACTGGAACGACCATTGCTTGGTTTAGGCCAGGATTGTACAGATTGATCTCTCGAATATAAAAGTGCTTTAACAGCACATGTGTTTTAAGGATTAGCGAATTGTTACATATTTAACCACTTTTCCTAAAATAACCTTCAATTTGTTTTTTCCGCCACAAACATTTTGGCGACCACAGTGGGAGATTAATCTCTCAGTTGCAATTATTCAGTCTCTCCATTTCTGAAATTTTTCAATTTAACCAGTCTCAAAGATGGTTGGTCCCAGGTATGGATCAGAGACTACTCCTAATGTGAATTCTGCCAGTACCAGTAATGGTACTCCAGGTAATACTCCTCATAATACCAACGTTGACAATGTCACCCCTCCTTCCTGAGCAGCACACTGAAAATCCAAGGGATGAACTCCTCCTACAATTGTTGGTTTGATGCAGACACAAGAAACTCTTGCAAGGACTCAAACAGAGATGAATGCAACACATAAGGAGGTTCTCACCTTTCTCAAGACCCTTACAGAGAAACTATCACCAGTAAAGCAGACTCGAAATACTTCTTAAACAACCGCTGATGCCAACACATTATAGGATTTCCCACTTTGAATTTTCCATTGGAAGAGTCAAATTATATTGAGGACAATGTTAAGTTCAAGTATGGGGGAGTGGTTAAGTATATAGAGTTTTAAGTATTCACTTACGTATGTAGAATTTTTTTTTTTTTTTGTAATTTTTGGATAAACCTCAAACTTTTAGAGATTTTAGAGACATTTTGTATATGTTTAGCTAAGTTTACATACAGAGTTCTTACCAAATAACTGAACTTATAATCGCTTGAGAACTTACATCAGTATTCTTAGTCGATCGAGAGAATAAACATGATGAACTTAACCATGTCAGTGGCGAATTAGGTGCAGAAGCTATGTAGTTCAATCATTAGCGGAGACTATCCATATAAAAAATATGTTTGAGGCACAAAATGTTCAACGTATATTGTCCTTTTGGAGTATTACATCTGCGGAAACTCTGAGTAAAATGATGAGCTATTCAACCTCGCACCATTTCAGCACTACTTTTTGATCTCTTGAGTGCTAATTTTATCAATCATGAGGGTGACACCAGAATTGCGAATTAACCTCATTCTTGTAGTCTTAATTGTAGGCATCACTACTCTCGCAGCAGTCATCAATAAAAACTTATCATCATCAATAAGTGGAAGAATCTGAAATTTTGAAGAAGGTTGAATATGTCAAAGGTACAAGAAACAATACAAGGTAAGAAAATATACATACAAGGTGAGAAAATTACAAGTACAAGAAATAGCAAAAGAAGTGATCTTTTATGAATTTTAGGTACAAAGATGTGAAGAATTAAGTGCTAAAGTCTATTTTCAATGGGTTTTTTATTTCATATCATATTTATTTTTGTTTGCATAGTAAAAAAAATGAAAAAAAAAACGAAGAAAAAAAGATTATTATAGTTTGCATTCATTCATTCATAAAGGCTGCAGAGAAAGAGAAATCTAAAAAAAAAAAGTTCAAGACAAAAACAATTTGAAGGGTACAAGTTTTGAAAGAGTTGATTTTCATCAACCGGGCGAGAAAGTGGAAATATGAAGTACAAGGTTCGAGAGTTCATTATCGATGGTTGGAGCCGAAGACAAGGTTTTTATTTGACGTTGTAGAGAGGAGTGCTTGTTTGTAGCTTGGATAAGAAGGTGAGTGAGGATTCCCACTCTTGCTTATGGTTGATTTCCTTCTCAGGGGTCATCAATATATATATAAATAAAAAGTTTTCAGCGTCACCATTCAACATGTGCAAGTGTTCTATCTTCACTCCTGCTTGCACACATGTGAGACTCATTTCTATCGTCTTACGAGTATCAATATCATAAAATCTTATTGGTGAAGCAGAAGTCGAGGTGAAATGCTTATTCGATTGCTCTCGAAACTACATTTCTTCATATGGTTTTGTTTGACACATTACACCCTCTTTCTCGTTGATTAAGCGTATTTATATTTGTAGTTATCTTGTACTTCTAATTTATTATTTTTTTGGGTGCAAAAACTTCTATGTTTTGTGAGTATACCTCTTGTAAACCCTCACGAGATTATTACTCGTCCGCTAGGGACACCTAGGGGTTTGAAGGCTTGTTGCACATGCTAAGTCTAATTGTATCCTCAACGAAAGAGAGTTGTTGTATTTTAGCTTAGTTTAGTTTAGGATAAATTTTGTTCAGTTTGCTCGAGGACTAGCAAAGTCTAAGTGGGGGGGAATTCGATATGTGTCTAAAACACATTAATTAATATTAATTGTTTATGTTTTCTTTGTTATTTCTCTTGTATTTTGTATATAGTACGCTTGTTTTCTATTTTATAGATAGGTGTTTTGAAGCCATAAGAAGCAAAGGAAGAGAAATTGGAGCTTATGGCATCGTATGGAGACATTTGGAGTTGGCGGACTCAAAGGGATAGGAGAATACACGTCTTTATGTGAGATTAACTAAAGGCGGAAGCACATGTTAATGGTGAATAAAGATAAGGGCCAGCCACACTTGGGGTGCTTAAACCTAAATCTATTAACGAAAATGCTAGAAAACTC
This sequence comes from Papaver californicum, assembly GCA_023531435.1. NCBI lineage: Eukaryota > Viridiplantae > Streptophyta > Magnoliopsida > Ranunculales > Papaveraceae > Papaver > Papaver californicum. The sequence goes on along the minus strand of JAJJMC010014301.1, from coordinate 5,916,732 downwards.
GCCCTAGTTACCAGCTACTTGCTCGCCTTCCGAAGTGGTGAGTGATGTGGTTAGTTTGTGATGTTTTCAAGTTACACGTCAAACTAGTAAGGAGAGAAAGAGTAAATATTAGGTTTTAGTTTTCATATTTCTCTAAGATCAACATCTTCATCTTCAGTGATAGGGTAGCAGCAAAGTGTGTCCTCACTCAAGTTTCTCTGCAATAAAAATGATCGTTAATATCTACAAATGTTTAAGTGAAAAAATAAAAAATATATATATTTAAGTGGTAGTAGCAAAGTGTATATTTTCATTTTTTTTTGAAGGAAAGAGGGCTTAGAGAGTCCAAAAACTTTATTAAACTACCTAATTAAATTGAGGTTTGAAGAGATACAGAGAGGAGGATTATCATATACCCACCAACCCATTACAGAGTCGCGCATTGCAAATTCACAAAGATCATGCGCCAAAAAAAATTACACATTTAGGGACAGAAACAAAAAGAACATCCTTAAAGGTTTTTGCTTCATCTTTAATCCTTAAAATTAAAGATCTTATTGACCATGGAATATCGCCAGCATCTTCCATGATTGGTTTTGAAACATTAGACGCATCTCCTTCCATAATGATTTTTGTAAAGTTCAATCTCTTAGCCAATTCTAAACCAAGAAGAACAGCCTTTGTCTCTGCCATAAGTGCCGAAGTAGCATCAAAAGTTGTTGTACCATAACCCTCAAATAAACCAAAGTGATTCTGAACAATTTCCCCTGCAGTACCTTGATTAGGAATGAATGTTGCATCAATATTAATTTTACAATAGCCAAACTCCAGTGGTTTCCAATGCTGTTGAATGTTATTAGACCTATTATCTCTTGAAGTTGCAGAGGAACAAGAATTAAAATTTATGCTTGTTTTCTTAAGAACCAAACCTACAGAAAAGTAAATCTTTGAGAAGATCACATCATTCCTCATCTTTCATAAGTTCCATAAAATACAAGCACCATAATGAAATTTATGTATATCCGGCTCTTCCAACCAATTCAAGATAATAGTTTTTGAATCTTCCACTTCCATATGCATCGAAAATTCCATTGCATAATTCATGAAAATAGTTTTTCCCAAGGACACTTGAAGAAGAGATGTTCAATTGTTTCTTCATCTTGGTTACACAACGTACATGAAGATTCAATATGAACATTGAATCTTTTGATGTTATGTTTAACTGGTAAACCATTATGGAGAAGTTTCCACATAAAAAACATTATCTTAGGCGTAATGAATTTAAAAGACCAAAACTTTCTCCAGGGGAATTCATTAAGAGATGAAATAGACGGAATATTCTCTGCAAGAACTTTGTAACAAGATTTTGTAGAAAATTTTCCGTTAACTGATGAGGACCAAATCAAGAAATTATTATCATCTTCACCATTGATATAAATACCCATAATTCCTCTAATATGATATTGAGAGAATAAATCTTGAAGAAGATTTTCATTCCAAGTATAAATGTCTTCTAAAATAGGTTAGCAACTACTTGAACATTCTCAGGCATAATACCCGGTGATGGAAGAAAATGATGTAATTGATTGGCATCCACGGCTCTTTTCAAATATTAATATTGTTGTCATTTGAGATTTGCCAAAAGAATTTATTTTCCAGAATTGGCCTAACCTCCATTAGACTATTCCAAATAGAAGATCCCTTGATATTAGCATTCACATTCCAAAAAGTTTCTCCTTTAAGATATTTGGCAGAAAGAATTCTTACCCACATAGCATTTTTATTTTTAATAAACCTCCACACCAACTTGCATACAAGAGATTTATTTACCAATTCTATGTCCCTTATGCCTAAACCATCATCTTTTTTCTGCAAAAGCATTTCCTTCCACTTAATGAAATGTAGTTTCTTATTTTCAATAGTATGTCCATTAAAACTTCTTTGAATTCTGCCTATGTGATTTAGTACTTCTTTTGGCAACAAGCGTGATCCCATAAAATAGACAGGAATATAAGAGAAAACAGTTTTGAAAAGTACAATTCTTCCAGCCGTGTTTAGAAAATGTTGTCTCCAACCAGATAATCTTGAAGCAAACTTTTCAATCAAGAAATCAAAAGAATGGACCCTACAATCAAATTTTAAAGGATAAATTCCTAGATATTTATCATCTTCTTTCATCTCCTTTACTCCAAGATCTTGAATAGCAATTTGTTTCCTGAAATTAATATTATCCTTACTACAATAGATTACTGACTTACCATAATTAATTAACTGCCCTGATAAAGACGAATAATCCTTGAGAATATCTTTTAAATGCAGGACATTAGTTCTTGAATTTTCTCCAGAAAAAAATAAGTCATCTACAAACATTAAATGACTTACCATGGGAGCCCATCTATTTAGTTTATAACCTTGATATAAACCATGATCTTCATATTGCTTCATTAGAATAGTTAATCCTTGTGAATAGATAATGAATAATGTTGAAGATAAAGGATAACCTTGTCAAATTCCCTTTTCACTTAAGAAAAATCCTTGAGGACTACCATTCAGAATAATAGAGAAGGAGACAATTGTAAAACATTTCATGATAAGAGAATGAGAATGACCAGAGATTCCCAAAACCATTAACATATTTGAAAGAAACTTCCAATTTACACGATCATATGCCTTAGCCATATCCACCTTCAAAGCAAAGAAACCATTTACAACTTTAGAATTATTCATGGAATGTAATAATTATTTTGTTATAACTGGATTATCCAATATTTTCCTTCCTAGTACAAAAGTATTTTGAGACCATGAAATAAACTTATTCAGAAATGATTTAATTCTATTGGAAAGTAATTTAGCAACCACTTTGCATAGAACATTGCATAGAGCAATGGTTCTATAATCATTTGGACAAGTAGGATTCTTAACTTTGGGAATGAGAGAAATATTAGTGTGATTGAATAAATTTTGGAATTCAGCATACTCAAATATAGTTTTTGTTAGATTCACAACATCAGATGATACAATAGACCAACAAGTTTTATAGAAAATAAGAGAGTAACCATCGGGGCCTGGAGAAGTATAAGAACCCATTTTAATAGCAACATCCCATAGTTCTTCTTCTGTAAGAATTCTTGCAATACTATCATTATTTTCTGAAGATATATGGTATTCGGTAGATGTTAAGAAAGAAGGTTGAGAATCAGTCATTGGTTGAAGAAATAATTCTTGAAAATAATGCACTAATTCTCTTGATATTTCATCTTGACTTGAAATCCAGATACTGTCTTGCTTTTGAATATGAGTAATTGTATTTCTCCTTTGACGTTTTTGAACAGAAAAATGAAAATGTCTAGTACTTCTATCACCATCTTTGGCCCATTGTTGTTTCATTCTTTGGTCCCAATAAGTTGAATCTATGACTAAGTAATCATTCAATTGTGCAACAATTAACTTTTCTTGGTTTAGAGTTTGGGCCATAGGCCTTTTAGATTGAATTCTCAATAACCGTTTTTTTAAGATGGAAATCTTATATCTAACACAACAAATTCTTTTTATGATCCAATGCTGCAAGAAAGAAGATAATTTTGATAATTTTTCCATTACATAATCATTTGGATTAGTAGACCAACATTCATCTACTTTTTCTTTTAATTATGGATAAAAGATCCAAAATGCTTTAAATTTATAATTTGGAGATGCTCTAAGGATATTTCTATTTGTATTCAATAGAATTGGGGCATGATCACTTGTTATTCGCGGCAGATGGAGGACACCAGCATTATAAAAAGAAACACACGATTCTAGAGATGCCATTACTCAATCAAGGCGTTGTCTTATTAAAGAATCAATACTTTTGCCATTTTATCAAGTATATGCAGGACCACTAAATCCTAAATCAATCAGATGATTTTGTTGAATAAATGAATTGAAATAAGAAATAGTTGAGTTGAGAACAGATAAACCCCCAAATTTTTCTTGATTTGTAGTTATAGCATAAAATCACCTATAAGGCATTTGCTCCCATTAAAACCTTGAATTTGAGTAGACATGTGTTCCCAAAAACTGCCTCTTTCAGAAACTCTTGGAGGACCATATAGACAAAAAAGATGCCCAGCAGGTCTTGGCCCATCATTATGAACAATGGCATGAATGAGATTTGAGTCAGAAGATATTATTTTCAGATTGATAGTGCTATCCCGTAAAAGCCATAAACCTCCACTTCTTCCAATTAAATCCACCACACAAGAGTTATCATAACCAAATTATTGTAATCTTTTAGATGAGGCTTCAGTTGAGAGTTTAGTTTCAGGAAAAAAATACAATTGACGGATTTGTACCCCTGAGGAAAGAATGCAATGCACGAATTGTTGGGTTATTCCCCAAACCCCAATAATTTCAAAAAAAAAATTAACATTTAACTCGCGGCATTATTGGCCTAGCCGCTGCACCACTAATTCATGATGAGTTAGAAACATCCTTCTTTTCTATCTTAGAATGAGGAGAATTATTTTGTATATAGAAATCCTCTTGTACTCTTTTATGACCCTTATCTTGAGAATAATCCTCCCTTGATTCACGCAGAACAACACCCGGATTCCTTGCCAAATTTTTCCATTCGAGTTTACAATTATCATTCCTATTAAAAAGCCTTGAAGCAAGTTTCTAGGGGATAGGGATAGACAGTTTCCATTTGCTTACCTTTATTCAAAAGATTATTACCTGAAATCTCTGCATGAGCATTAATTGTGGGAAAGAATATTTCCCTTTCAGATCGAGTAAAATTGGTTACATGGATTTCGGTTCTTAAAGTCCTTGTCATAGTATAGTTGTTTTCATCTCTAGTTGAATTTCCGGAAAGCATTTGAGAATCAACATTTTGATTTACCTTTGTTTTTCCTTTCTCATATTGATTCTCTTTTCATGAAACAGAAGAATTTTTTTTCCTTTGATGAATGTGAGCCATGTCATCAATTGCAAAAATATCTTTAAAGATTGGAATTTCCTGATCCAATACTTTAACTGAAGAATTAATCGATGGTTTATACGTTGGTTTCAAGAGATTCAAAGCTTGTTGATGCAAATCATCTGGATAGTTGTTGAAGATGTAATCTTTGTAACTGCTATATTTTGGACATAATTTCATCCAATGCCCAATCAAACCATAAAACAAGCAGAACCTAGGTAATCTCTCATATCTCAATTGTAGAGCATATTCTGGGTTATGAGGGAGTGGGAAGGCAATTGCTTGGGGGAGAGGCTTGCGAATATCAATGTGAGTTCTTGTCTTAGCAAATTTTCCCCAAGAAGTACATTCATAGTTTGGTATTGGTTTAGTAGAACCAATTTGTGAGATTAAATCATAAACAAATTGAGCACTCAGATTCTCAACAGGCAAGCCATGAATTTGCAACCCCATTTCCGCTGTTTTGAATTCATATTTTTCTAGAAGTTTATTTGTAATGCATCATCTTTGATTATCCATGGAATACCCTCAATAATCATTGAAGTATCAGACTAAGATTCAAACTTTATGAGGAAAGTGTCATTAGTAAAGACGGAGACATAAAAGATTTGAGAAGTCTTCCAAGTTTTTTGAAGGGTCTCTCTAATAACATTTATACTATAAGTTTTTGGAGAAATAATCTTTAGAACAAGACAGTTCTGATGCCTCAATTTTGTACCTGGGAAATTGGTGTTGATGTTAACAAGAAGATTCTTTTGATAATAAATTAGCAAACTGTTGAAGTAAATCTGAAGAAGACGAAATTTGTGTTTATGGGATTGTTGTCATTTTCCGTAGACATGATGAAAGTGAATGAAAAAAACAAAAAAGTTATTTGACTGATTCTTAAAGAACCAATAAAAAGCAGTTAAAATTAAAAAAAAAATGAACAGCTATTCAGTTATTTGAGGAATAACTACCAAAATTTCTCTCTTTATGAAGAAAAAGATAATTTCGAAGATGTTGTGAAACAACAGAGTAACAATCCAAATTGATGATACTGACTTCTAGTCCTCTGAAAAAAACAAAGAACATGAAATAATGCAGGAGAACATACAAAAACCCTAATAAAAAGACTTTAAATTAGTTTTTTAAATATGATTGAATAAAAAACTAATTTGGACAAAGATTCTTGAGAATTACATGATGATTAACTAATGATTGAGAGATTTAATGATTGAAATCAATGATAGTTTTTAGGAAAAAGATGATTATGTTTTTGCAGAAAACGAAGAAGATCGAGAGAGAAGAGACAGAAAAGTTACACACGTTTTTGTTGGGCTTATATTTGACAACTAGTTCTTTAGAGGGTTTTCCCCTGTTTTCATGGCCAGTTCTGTTTGTGGCTTTGTTTTAGGAATTGGGATCATGGAGTCATGGACACCAAGAAACAATTGCAGATCTTAAGTGGAAGGAGAAGTTAAAATTGACATTTAACAATTGTAAATCAGATCTCATTCTAATCTCATTCAAAATTACATATCCCAGGATAAAGCTATATCCTAAGAAACAATTACATTCGAGTCTATTCTTCAAATAGATTCATGGTATCCTCAAATCTTACACCAACATATTTAACCTAAATCAATCATCACTAACAAAAACGGCAACAAAAGAAAACAACTTCAGATAAAATCAAACCCTAAATTTCAAATTTTCAGAAAAATCTAGTATTAATTTCCCTTCCAATTAACCAATAAAAATCAGTGGATCTTCAAAAATCAAACACACGAATATGTTCTGAAAGGAAAGAGAACAAAGAACTTCTATTTTTTATTTCTCTCTTCAAAGACGTGGAATAAGAAAAACCAAATCACTTAACCACCTCACCCAGCCATCTCAGCATGCGGATAAATTGCGAGTAAGTGGCGATGCGCCTAGCACGACCCATCTATTAAATCTAAGGAATTCAATTTGCCTCTTCTCTTTCCAAGTTTCTCTGCCGCAGCACCGAGACTGCTGCCGCCGGCTAACCAATTGGGGGTCTGTCATGGCTCGAGTCACAGTTGAGATGGAAGATTTGAAAGAGAAAAAACAGGGAGCTGTGACAAGAAGAAGATGGTGTTCGAAGAGTTTACACTGGAATAGAAGGCAGTAAGAAATGGTCCGAGTGAGATAGAGCAAGAGATAAAAAGGGTTTTGGTGATTTTGTGCTGAAGGGAACAGGGAAGATGGATTAGAAGAGAAAGAATATGAGAAAGGATGACACTGGTGTGAAAAAGGTAGAAGATGGATATGTTGCTCCCATTAAGCAGTGATGAAAGATGGGTTTCGAATCTAGACAGGTTCTGTCAATTAGGTGAGTTGGACTGTTGCCATGAATGGCTCAGTGTTTGGCCGAGAAAGAGTAGCTGGTGGGATTGATTAAAGAATAACATGACAGAGTTTCGAAGGGTTACTGCTGCTTGCCTGGTTGTTGTTGATTTGTAGTGAGAGTAGACAGAGCAACAGAGAAGATTGCAGGCGAGAAAGATTTGATGATGTTGGGTTGCTTTGGGATGATTATATTGAATGCATATGTGTTGAATGATTAAAACTTGCAGGAAAAGAGAATTTGATATTTCAAATTACCAGCATTTCACTCTGAATCAACCAACAGATTTGCTCATAAAGTGTTCGACACAAAGTCTGAACCACTATTAAGCTTAGTTTCACTATGATGGCCATGAGTTTTGGGGTCGTGTTCGATGGGTTAGGTCAGGGATTCGAGTTGTTAGTTATTTAGTTGCCAAAAAATTGAGTTTTGGGTTCAGTTTGAAGAGGTAGTAGAAATTAATTAGGAGAAGTAAAAGTGGTCTGAATTTAGTTGGATTTCGGGAGAAGATTTGGGAAGAGTTTCTTGCCGGAAATATTTCCAAAGACTGGAGACTATTGCCGTTAGTTTAGGTTGATGAACGGTGGCAGATTAATGTGTATTATAGAATTTGAGATGGATTAGGAAATTGGTTTGCGTGGGATTCAAGTTTACAGGTCAAGAAGTAAAGAAATGAAGATATAAAAAGAGGAAGAAAGCTACCTCTCGATCTATCCCAGAACATCACACACCCTCCCTCACACTGCACACACCTAAAACAGAGCGGAGCTTTTGTCTCTACCAAGAGGTATAAACTTTGGAATCTAATTTATTTATTTTTTAATATTACCCCTAAGAATTACTCTCCCATTTTTTTGTTTATTTCTAGCTTCTTATTATATTTTTAGGTCTCATTTTTTTTTTCTTTTAATTCTATCCGATGCAATCATTATATGCTTCCCTCAATTTTTGTGAAACGCACAGCGGTAATACGTTTTTAGAGGGTAATGGTCGTAAATTTTATGTTTTTGCCCAGACCTAGCATTTTTGAACGTGACATGGAAGAATTTTGGAATGCATGGAAAGAGGGGTATAAAACCTGGTTTGCACTGTTTTATTTTTGAACAATTTGACTTTTCTAACTAATGAAACAATAAAAAAAAAACTTTATTAGATTCTTTTGTGTCAACTACACATGCTCTTTTTCAAACTTAAGTTACTACAAAAGGTTTAATGAAAATTATGGGGTATCGGTATCCAAGAGCTCTCCAATGGTGAATGTAATTATTTCCTATGACATTATTTATAAGATATTATCTTGATCTCAATATTAGGGGTGTACATGGTACGGTTCGGTTCGGTTTTTGGCCAACCATAACCGAAACCGGTAGTTTCGGTTTTTCGGTTTTGAAAATCGAGTATTACCATTAAGCTTTTCGGTTCGGTTCGGTTTTGAACCGACTCGGTTTCTGTTTTAACCGGTTCGGTTTTGGTTTTAACCGGTTATTTTCAGATTTAGGTAGCCTTGGTTTAACATTAAAAGAAGACAAGTTATACTTAATCAATTCAATTTCACCAACCCGATTAGAACTCCAAATCTCTCTATGTGAATCTGAAGTTGTATTTAGGAGAAATATAACCAACAAAATTGCAAATATAGTAACCACAACCACAGATAACACACGGCGAAAGGCGGCATTTTTAGCACTGGGTTTCCTGTAAAACCCCATTAATCTTATGTATCCTTGGTGAACTTCTACAATAGTACTAATACAACATCCTTAATGTGAAATGCAATGCCTTCATTATTAACCCATCATTAACCCACCAGTCTGACAATATTAACCCCAATGAATCACGAAAGTATCAGGAGAAAATAAGGACTTAACGTGAAATAGATCTTTGCACAATAGACACAGTGCAGAGACAATAGCAACCATAACCCAGAAATCATTTTTTAGGCTTTCAATTGTACCAACAAGAGTAACATGAGAAGAAACGGAAACAGAACACACCATAGTTAGTTAGAAAGGAAAGGCAATCAAAGAAAAAAAATGGAGTTTCAAGATATAAGAAGCACACCAGTCCAATGACAGCAGAAACATGTTAAAAACCTAAAAAAAAGGGGGGGGGCAAGTTAAAAGCCTAAAAAAAACATGTTTCTGGTTAGATTTGACTTCAAAAAGCATAAACCCATCTCCTGAAACTCGAGCGCAATCAGAATCAACATCAATAAATGAGCTTTATCAACAAATAGTTCAGATTGTTCACCTGGAATAATCCTGAGATCTTGCAACAAAATATTGATTAGAAAGAGTGAAAGTTAAACTGAAATGATGAGAGACAAATCTTCCATATCAAAGATTACTTGAGAGTTTGAAGCTGGATCACTTTTAAGCTGGATCACTTTTAGCTGAATCAGTCAGTCTGAGCCCCCGATGAGAAGTAGAAAAAGAAGAATGAGAAAGATAGAAGACTGAAGACTGAAGACTTTTCAGTGAAGAGAGAGCGAGTGGATAAAAGAGATATGGTTAGAGATCCTACGGCTAATATTATTCAGATCCTACGGTATAGATTATTCGGTTTAAACCGACTCGGTTCGGTTTGGTTCTAGGGGTAGACCAAAACCGAACCGGGATCAACCGGTTTTTTTTAATCCATTACCATTGATTACCATTAGATATCCGGTTCGATTCAGTCTTTTTCGGTTCGGTTCGGTCCGGTTTTGCCGGTTTACCGATTTTTTGTGCATCCCTACTAAGGATATTAGGAGTAGTAACCCAAGAATTATTTTATCTTTTCTTTATATATGTCATTGTATTTCCATATATACTTTTGAAATGCTTCAAAAAAAAAAAAATTATTCACTAAAGCATCTCCATAATCGGAAAAATTTTGAGTGTAGTTGTCACATAAGATTTAAGACCCAATTTTCTTAAAAATCTAGTAGGGTACTTAAACTTAGAAGTGATGATATGGGTTAGAATATATCTAAGAGAAAGTTTTAACTAGACTTTCAGTTAGATCTCCATGCCATTTTTTCCCTATTTCTTTAAATTAAAGATAAATACTGACGTTTAAAATATGATAGCAATCTCATAAAAAGAAAAAGATCCACCTATCAAAATTTCCAAGTAAAATTTTATAATATTGGAGATGGTTTATTAACTATAAAGTCTTATTTGTGTTACATAGTAAACCTTCATACATTAAAATCTAAATAAGACTTCCACATTGATTTTCTAGATTTTTTAGAACGCACTATTAGAAATGCTCGTAATGAAATTTGAACTAGAATAAGAAAACATTTGCTTCTTTTTTTTTTTTTTGATAAAAAAAGCCTCACATCGAGACTAAGAAGATAAACAAACTAGTCTTGATGTAGCAACACCTATAATATCATTATAAAAAACTTCAGTTAAAAAGTTTGGTTGATTCCCTATCCATGTGCCTTCATTTCTTCTAGCAGCACCTTCTTTAGCCAATTTATCAGCAACAAAATTAGCCTCCTATATCTTTGAGCAAAATTTATCTGAGTGAAAAACTCTTTAAGTTTTGTGATTTCCTTGATAAGACCGTATGTGTCCCAGTGCGGCTCAGCTTCTTCGCAGCACAATTGAATAGCATAGCTCGAGTCACTTTCTACTTCCACAAATTGGACGCCCAATCTGACAGCCAAGCGGAGGCCATCCCTATTAGCCCAGCCCCTGCCACAGTGTTGTTGTTCTTCTAGATGTGTCTGCCAAAACACGCAATAAAAACACCGACATCATTTCTAATAATACCGCCAATCCCTGTAAAACCTAAGTCGTTAGAAGTGCCATCAGTATTAAGCTTATAAAATCCAATACCCTGCCAAGCAATATACTCTTCTTCCCTATTAATTCTTCCATTTTTATTTTCAGGGAAAGCAAAGTGAAATTCCCTAGCCGTTTTTAATTGCCTTAGCTAAGACCAACAATCCAGTAACTTAGTTTTCTCATAGATGAACTTATTTCTATAAATCCAAATACCCAAAGTAAAAAAGAACAAAGATCTGCCAACTTATCACCCCCACATAACCAGTATATGAGAAAAGTTTTTTAAGAAACTTTGGAGAAAATCTTTCTATGTCCACCTGTAGACCAATCTAGTTTTGGATCTTTTCCCAATTAGGCCAAACCGCAACACAACCAAAGAATAGATATGTGCAAATTTCCAGGTCCCTGTTGCAGAGGCCACATCCTGGATGATCCGAGATACCTTTGCGATAAAGGGTCTCATTAACATGAAGTTTATTATTGCAAAGCTTCCACACAAAAAAATTGTATTTGAATGGACACCTAAGTTTCCAAATGAATTTCCAGTCTTTATCCGGGTTCTGGTCTCCCATGTCCTTGCTCTGTAAGTACTTGTACACATCTTTAACATTAACACAACCATCATTACTAGCATACCAAATGGGTTTGTCACTTACGTTAGAAATATCATGCACAGGTATAGTTCTAATACAATCAATAATCTCAGAGGAAATACAACTACCAAGCTTAGTAATGTCCCACTCACCAGTGGATGGATCAATATAGGAAATGACATGTTTCCTAACTCATTCAAATTAGATAAATTAGCAATAGAGCTACTGCCAATCCATTTATCTCTCCAAAAATCTATCTTGGTCCCATCTCCTATACTTCATCTAACACATTCCTTGACTATATCTATCCCCTTGATGAGACTACGCCAACAAGCCGAGGATCCTGGTTTGATACCAACACCCCAAAAATCCTCATAGTTGTGATATTTGGCTTTCAGCAACTTAGCCAAGAAGCTATTTGGCTCTGAAGCAATCTTCCAGGCCATTTTAGCAAGAATGGAAAGGTTATTCATTTCTAAGTCCCTAACATTAACTCCACCACAATCTTTGGGCTTGCAAACAGTTGCCCAATTAATATTATGAACTCCTCTTCTATCTTTATCACCTCCCCAGACAAAAAATTCTCCAAACCTTATCAATTTTGTTCAAGAACATCTTGGGAAGTTTAATACTCCCTTCGTCCTAATTTAGTTGCTATATTAGGGTTTTGTCTTAATTTACTTGCCATAATTCATATTTTTTTCACTTTTTTTCTTAATTTATCCCTAACTTGGAATCAGTTCCTAACTTAGAGAAGTGTGTAGGTTCAATTTTCAAAACAATATTCTTAAACACTCTCTCTAAGTATTTTTACTCTCTAATTAATTTTTCTCTCTACTAGAACTAAAATAAGCTAGGGACTAAAAACTAGGAATTTAAAACCTAGGAAAATAAATACTAGCGTAGGACATTTGTGGAAACAAAAGTATTCTCTATGTATTTCTTAATATTTGTGCGAAACTCAAATATAGTAACTAAATTAGGACGGAGGGAGTAGAAGACATGACATGGAATGAAACAAGATCAATATAATCATTCAATAATGTAAATCTACCAGCCAGGTTTAGGTTTTTAGATTTCCACCCTTGAAGCTTATTGCTAATTTTGTCAGCAATCTCAAAATAGGTTTTCTCACTAACTCTACCCCACTGCATTGGAATTCCAAGATACTTACCTGGATTCGTGGCCACCTGAACACTAAGTGCATTAGCCATACCTTTCGAGAAGCTCCTGCCAAGGTTATCCGACAGAAGAAGAGTGGATTTATTGTCATTAAGTCTATGGCAAGTCCAACAAAAAATTTCCAAAACAATCTTGAGGTTTAAAGCATTCTTATAAGTAGCCTTCGAAAACACAATATTATGATCTGCAAAAAGAGAATGTAACCATATGAGCTCCTCTAGCTATGTGATGTGATTTTTAATAGTGGTAACATAGGTTCGGTTCTCGGACTTGTGAAGATTTAATTTCTAGACCTAATTTTTAATAAAAAAAATTAAAGAGAATTAAAACAATTTGATTTTAAAATGGACGAAGAAAAACTAGGGCTTAAGATTCCACCATTCACCAATACTTCAGTGATGACATCTAACAATTCTTATTTTCAATTTAATCTAAATATGTCAAAGATAGGTTTTTAAAAGAATAATTGTTAATCAAGAGCATGAGACATCAATAGTTTAAAAACCAAGTATGACTTATCAAAAGAAAACACAATTATTTGAGAAAAACCATTATTTTTTTATTTTATTTCATGCAATTAACAATAAAAGAATTGTAGAATAAATATAATTAAAATAGAAGTTACCACAATTATTGGATGAACGGCTTCCTCCGTCGCCCCAGTGATGGTGATTAGCTCATTGTAATAGAAACACACTCAAAATAGACTTTCATTGCTCAAAAAGTGCTTACAATGGTGAAATAGAGGTAACACATGTGATTTGATACGCTTATAAGCGTTACAGAGAAGTGTTCTCTGTGTTACAGAAGAAGGAAAAGGGAACATGAAAGAAAGACGGACTTGAAGTGCTTCAGGAATAAGTGTGCTCCAGCAGCTGCGTATGCGACTGTTTCACCGACACTATTAGCGACACTTCTGGAGCGCCTTATGTTCTTCATGTTCTTCCTCTTCGCAGCAGAAACTTTTTTTCCTGTCAACTTTCGGTGGTTTCTCCCTTCTGATTTCCTCCCTTCTCTTCGTTGTATATAGGGTTAGTAAACCCTAATAGGTCCTGTGAAACGATAAGGACCGAGAGAACAAGTACAAATCACTCACAAACTTACGTGCAAATCCCAAACAGAATACAACTCTGTTTCCGGCTCGATTCATCCCTGTGTGGAAATTTTTCCGGCTGAAACGCGTCTTGTGACATGTATTAATGTTGTTTAGATTGTTGGATTACTTTGAGATACCAAGTACACGTTTAGAATCCCTTAAAACTCGAATACAAATCAAAACAGAAGTTTTCTCACGTAGCTTTCCTTTTCCCGGCATTTTCGGTTTCAAATTCAAAGAAGGGGGTGCCCCCAATCCAAGAGTTGGATGCCTTTATCAATTCTCCCTGGGTGCCTTTAGTAATTTTTCGGGTGCCTTTATCACTTTTCGAACCCATTTTTCTGCAAATGTTTATTTCTCAAAAATACCTACAAAGACATAAAAAATACAAAATCGAACACTATCAAAATAGATAATCGAGCACAATTTAGACACAAAAATGTGTCTATCAAATATCCCTAAGCTTACTATTTGCTAGTCCTCGAGCAAATCTAATCTAGAAAATAAAATTCTAACTCACTTTCGCAGGAATAGCGACTACATTTTGCATATGAAATAAGCCGTTAAACCCTAGGTGTCCCTAGTGGACGAGTTTTGTCTCGTGAGGGTTTACAAGAGGTATACCCACAAAACCTTACTCCAAATTTTAGCTACTCGTGAACGATTGAGGAGAGACACTAAACAAGCTATTTAGTTGGCTTACTAAATTCTTCGGCTATGTGAATCATTACCCTATATGAGTCCAACTGTTGTACACGAGTTTTTACTCAAGCATACTAAAATTCATATATAAGAAAACAAAGTTCTACTTAGATAGTTGTTCAACCACAATACTCAGAATCTGTCAAAGTTCAATCACATGAATAGATTTAGAAGATGGAAATAGACAAAATGAAGTTTGCGTATGTTGACTAAGGTGAACGGTGTTTCCCATATCTGTCTGAAGGTCAGTGCCAAGATGAATCCTAATGGATTGAGATACGCTCCCACTGGTCTTAATTATTATACTAATATCGATTCAACTGGTATATACAAGGGTTCCATCGATCGATTTATTGAAAAATAAAAACTCCTATAAATGTACTGACAACATGATTGGATCGAATTGAATCCAAGTGCATGGTTCTTATCAGCATCTTACATGATAGTTCCCATGGATCCTTCGTTCCACGCTTGCTTAGGCGACGGAGACAGGGAGAACACACACATATTGCTATCAAAGTGTCAATACTCGATTTTTATTTTTATTTTCTCTTTTTTATTTTTTATTTTTTAATGCAATAATGGGGCTTGATCTCAAAACACTCTATATTCATCCTTACGGCGATAACAATTTGATACCGGGCCCCACCAAATCATTTAAAGAAACACAAAATTACAAAAGTAAAAACAGAAAGTGATATGGCCGAGATAGACTCCGAGATATGGTGACAACTATCATGTTATTTCTAACACCTGAACTCTGTCCTTTTATGAATAGACCATTTAACTGGGAACACCAATTCCTATAGAAAAAGAGCTAAGTTTCTATCTACCTAGAATGGTTAGTGTCATCCTGAATTGTTCACAAGTTTTTAGACTTTGGAGTTTTATATTTCATTAAAAGTTTCTCCCTTACCCCCAAACTTAAATCTAACATTGTCCTCAATGTTCTAAAGATGAATGATTAAAAACATGAACAAGGAGAAATTGTTACCAATCGAAGGAAATGAGTTAAGGAACGATACTATCGTGTAGTATGTGCATGGGTTACCTCCCAAGAAGTGCTAAGTTTAAAGTCTTCAGCCAGACTAAGAAAGAATTAGTCACCTCATAAAATCATATAGCAATAGTCGGAACAACTGTGGGTCATCTGAATCAAATAGTGTTATCACAAATAAGAGGAAACTGCAGCAGGCCAAGAAAATGAACAAACCGGGTACACCCTTATCTAGTTTTCTATTTAAGACAACTACTTCTAGTTGTGGTTCAGGTTCAGGCTCTATAAAAGGGTCTAGATAAAATATTTTTATGGGTTGGATTTCCTCGTATGCAGGATCAACAAGATCAAGTTGTAAAGTCTGGAAAAACTACACTAAGAACTTAGAAGCACATAATAATAACCTGAATAATTGTGGATCCTCAAAATCAATCAGATTGGACTCACACAGTTGACTACTATGAAAATGGTGGTCATTCTTAAGCAAATGTGTCGATTCTAATTCCCTAAAGTAATTAGGTTTAGTCTTAAAACTTAATAACTGACACATTTGAAATTTTAACGTTCCCACATATGGAAGAAAATATTTTGGTGGGAAAACAAAGTCAATCTTGGTATTATCACCTAGGTAAACCACATCGACCAGAGGATGGGTTTCTAACAACTGAACTTCTTTCTGGACATGATTAGGTTCGGGAAACAGTTCTTGAAGATAGTCTCTTAATATGGTAGAGGCACAAACATCAAGTCCCAAGTGAGGGACTTCTAAAAGAGTCAAAGGTAAAGCACAGGGAGAATGATAATCACCCCCAAACTTAGAATTTTGGTTGTCCCTAGATAGACTAGTCACAATTTCCTTAATTTCTAGATCATCAGATTCCTGAAAATGGTCAATTGCTTCTTCTGAGTTATAATCAAGTGGTGCATCCTCGCTCATATTTAAAATCTATAGGGGTATATCTTTGTTATCTAAGACTATTGTTTCTAAAGTTGGACTCTAAAACAGTATTCTCAGGATAAACCCGTTCCTCTAAACCATTATCGGCTTCAAAACAAAAAAGTTTTACATCGTCTAAAACAGTGGTATCTCTAGTCAAATCCTCTTCCTTCTGAATAGGTGAATAATCATTAAAATTATTTGGATTTGAACTAGAACTAACATTATCATCATGATGCACCATTGGAGTGACAATTTCCCGATCACTCTGCCTGTATATTTCAAGTTCTTCACCAATATTATCCTCATCATCATAATAACATGAAGATGTTTGAACCTCGTCTACATAAGTAGTGTTACCAATTTTATCCTCGTCCTCTTGGCTAGGTGAATAATTATCAAGTGTAGCACTATATTGGCAATTAAGATCATTTTGAGCAATATTATTCTTTGCAGAAATTTCATTCACACTTAATCCAAACCTTTTTGTACTCTCAGTCAACTCCCTGAAGGATTCTTTTAGAAAATCAAATGGATCATAAGGGGTATTGGTTTGCAACTGCTCATGTGATTCTTCTATAGGCATAATAGGTTCATGGGGAGTACTAGATTGCATTTGCTTTAGGGCATCCCTCCAAGACAAAGAACTCGAATCGTCATAGGAAGTACTAGATTGCATCTGTTTTAGGGTATCCCTCCAAGACAAAGAACTAGAATTTTGCTCACTTTCATGTTCATAAGACGGGTGTATGTACGAATAGTAATTGGGATCACCCTGGTATGAGTAATTAACCTCCAAAAGGTTGGTGGTGATCCCGACTACTATCCACACAATGTTGATAGTATGGATAATGTTTATTTTGAAATTCAGTTGGATATTCATTGTATTGGTCCTCATAATACCAGTTCGACATTTTCTAAAAACTTTCTAATATATTTTAAAAAAAAATCTAAGAAAATAAATCCTAACATGAAGGGGGTTCTAAACATTCACAAACAAGGCCGACTCAACCAAATTAAACCTATTGAATCTAGCAAACAAAAAGCATGATGGCTCCACTTAGATTGTTTCTAGACCAGCTTTTGTTCTTTCAAAAGGCAACTAGTTACGATTTTAGAAAACCTCTTAGAACGAGCCGAATTAGATTAAGTCGAAGAGAAACAGGATAAGCTCTATGGAGATTTGATAACCCTGTCTCTTTGGCACTTTTCCATGGGTTACAAGGCGGCTCTAATCAACTTAAAAAAATAATCTTCCTGAACTTCGAGTTAGGCTAATAAAGTACCCAG
Organism: Papaver californicum; assembly: GCA_023531435.1. Lineage (NCBI taxonomy): Eukaryota > Viridiplantae > Streptophyta > Magnoliopsida > Ranunculales > Papaveraceae > Papaver > Papaver californicum. The sequence continues at coordinate 5,898,864 of JAJJMC010014301.1, read as the reverse complement.
TACAGTCCTTTTGAACGAGTTTCCTATAAGCTCGTTACCCTATCGGTCTCTTTCTAGTCAAATTTTTAAGGTTTAGGTTCGCGTTTGGTAACGTGTTCAAAAAACGGGCAAGAAGGAAACGGTGATGAAATCTGAGTCATTATCTTTTATGGCAAGTTCTTGCCATTTACTAGAAAAGTAAAACCGTATTCATTTCCTAAATATATATGCATACGAAGGAATACAGTAAACCCACTTGCAGGGGATTCGTGGGTTGATCGAGTCTTACCTCCCGTACCAGACGGGGGATGAATCAGTTGTAGTAGACTCGGGCCACCGACTCCTGTGTCAGTGTGCGAACCCGAGGGACCGAGACAATATCGTAATTGTCGTCCTTCCCTGTAGCAGTTTATATTAAATTACCTTTCCGTAGGCTTTAAAAATAATAAAATGTCCAAAGTCCAAAATAAAGTCCAAAAAGTGTCTAAAAATAAAAGAAAAATTACGGAAATCATAAAATTCCTAATACAATTTTCTAAGCAAATTAAATCTAAAAAAAATAAATCTAATTAATAAAAATAAAATCTAAAAATAAAAGTATTTGTCTTCTTCTCCGTTCTTCAAGCTTTAACTTTTAACTCCAAGTCCTTAACTTTAACTTCAAGTCTTAATCACCAAAGTCTTTGGCTTTATTTCCTTTCAATCCAAGATCCAAACATGTAGCAAAAAGAGAAATACCTAAAGAAACGTAAAGTAGAACAAAGTAAAAATAATACTAAAAACAAAAATAAATCTAAAACTCTAAACCTAAAAACAAGTCCGCGTCGGCGGCGCCAAAAATTGATGTAGTTTTTAATAGTGGTAAAATAGGTTCGATTCTCGGACTTGTGAAGATTTAATTTCTAGACCTAATTTTTAATAACAAAAAATAAAGAGAATTAAAACAATTTGATTTTAAAATGGATGAAGAAAAACTAGGGCTTAAGATTCCACTATTCACCAATACTTCAGTGATAACATCTAACAATTCTTATTTTCAATTTAATCTAAATATGCCAAAGATAAGTTTTTAAAAGAATAATTGTTCATGAAGAGCATGAGACATCAAGAGTTTAAAAACCAAGTATAACCCATCACAAGAAAACACAATTATTTGAGAAAAACCATTTTTTTCAATTTTAATTCAAGCAATTAATAATAAAAGAATTGTAGAATAAATATAATTACAATAGAAGATACCAAAATTATTGGATGAACCGCTTCCTCCGTCGCCCCAGTGATGGTGATTAGCTCATTGTAATGGAAACACATTCAAAATAGATTTTCATTGCTCAAAAAGTGCTTACAATGGTGAAATAGAGGTAACACATGTGATTTGATACGCTTATAAGCGTTACAGAGAAGTGTTCTCTGTATTACATAAGAAGGAAAAGAGAACAGGAAAGAAAGACGGACTTGAAGTGCTTCAGGAATAAGTGTGCTTCAGCAGCTGCGTATGCGAATGTTTCACCGACACTATCATCGACACTTCTGGAGCGCCTTATGTTCTTCAGGTTCTTCTTCTTCGCAGCAGAAACTTTTTTTCATGTCAACTTTCGGTGGTTTCTACCTTCTCTTCGATATATATAGGGTTAGTAAACCCTAATAGGTCTTGTGAAACGATATGGACCCAAAGAACAAGTCCAAATTACTCTTAAACTTACGTGCAAATCTCAAACAGAATACAACTATGTTTCCGGCTCGATTCATCCCTATGTGGAAATTTTTCAGGCTGCAACGCGTCTTGTGACGTGTATTAATGTTGTTTAGATTGTTGAGTTACTTTGAGATACCAAGTACACGTTTAGAATCCTTTAAAACTCGAATATAAATCAACACACAAGTTTTCTCACGTAGCTTTCCTTTTCCCGACATTTTCGGTTTCAAATTCAAAAAAGGAAGTGCCTTTATCAATTCTCCCTGGGTGCCTTTAGTAATTTTCCGGGTGCCTTTATCACTTTTCGAACCGATTTTTCCGCAAATGTTTATTTCTCAAAAATTTATACAAAGACATAAAAAAATATAAAAAGTACAAAATCGAACACTATCAAAATAGATAATCGAGCGCAATTTAGACATAAAAATGTGTCTATCACTATGGCGAAACCGGAAATAGATTTTTCCTCAATTCCATTATTGATCAGTCTAGTCAAGGTTTCAAGATAAGTAATGAAAAGAAAGGGAGACAAAGGGTCCCCTTGTTTCATACCATTAGAAGGTCTAAAACTTGAGCTCGCAGAACCATTGATAAGGACCTGGAAAGATACAGTCGAAACACATTTCATCAACCAATAATTTTTTTATCAAAACCATTGCAAGTAAGGACCTTTTCAATAAACTCCCAGTTAATCCTATCAGAAGCCTTATCAAAGTCAATCTCCAGGGTCATCCAACCTTTTATGCCCTTTTTTTCTTCTTAAAAGAGTGGATAATCTCATTACATAACATAGTGGAGTCAAAAAGAGAATGACCTGGAATGAAAGCATGTTGGTTAAGAGACACAATCTTACCCATTAAAGGCCTAATTCTACTTGTTATGATCTTAGTAATTACTTTCATGCTGAAATTACACAAACTAATAGGCATATACTCCTTAATACAGCTGGGGTTGTTGACTTTAGGAATAAGCGCAATAAAAGTTTTATTAAGATTAGAATGAAGGTTACCCATTGACAAAAAAATTCCTAACCAAATCAATGATACTAGGGACAACATACTTCCAGTATTTAGAATAAAAGATTCCTTGAAATCCATCAGGACCATGGGCCTTGAGGGCCCCCAGTACGAATGGCTTGTTTAATTTCAAGCACACTAACCTCACGAGTTAGCTCACAATTATCATACGCAGTAATAAAAGAATGGAAAATAGTAGAAAGCTTATAATCACAATCAGAGATCTTAGTTGAATTGAAAAGACTACTCAAATGATGCACTATGTGACTCTCAATGCCCTTTGCCTTGTTGATCCAATTTCCAAACTCATTTCTCAACATAACAATGGAATTCCTTTTTCTCCTAACAAGGGTAGCATTATGGAAAAACCTAGTGTTCAAGTCTCCATCTTTGAGCCAAGAAACTCTAGACTTTTATCTCCATTAAGTTTCTTCAAGCTTGATAAGCCTAAGATACTCGATGAGACAATCATTCATTTTACTTTTAGCACTATAAGAAGGCCACCTATCAAAGCAGTTTTGGGCAACTCTGAGTTGCTCATGAGCAATTTTAATTTGATTAAATAAGTTACCAAAAACCTTTTTATTCCAAATTTTAGATTGCTTTTGAGTTTCTAATATGTTATGAATAAAACAATTGCTACTATGGCTACCACCTTGCCCAGACCAAGACTTCTTAACAACAACTTCATATCTAGGATCTTCAGCCCAAATGGCTTCAAACCTAAAAGGTCTAGTTTAAAAATATGACTAGGCATAGGTCAAAAATAATGGCACGATGATCAGAATTATAATACGGTAAGTGGAATACCTGGGCCTTGTGAAATCTGACCTGCCAATTTGAGTTAGCAACCGCACGATCAATTCTCTCCTTAATGTTGGCAACACCAACCCTTTTGTTATTCCAAGTAAATTTTGGACCATTGGATCCAAGATCAATTAAGCCACACCTGTCCATCACTTTTTTGAGCTCAGAAACTTGGTTGATGCTATAATTATTACCACCCTTTTTTCTCATGACTCCCACAAATTGTGCTCAATTCACCCAAGACCATCCACTCAGCATTAAGAATATCAAAGATCGCCTCCAACTCATTCCACAATTATCTTCATGTTGACTTTATTTGTGTTACCATACAGGGAGGACAAAATCCAAGGTTGTTGGAATTTAGCAGTTACAACAACATGGATTGCCCACCTGGATTTGCTAGTAGCTTTAATATCCACTTCACACGAATTTCATAATAAGCATAATCCCCCAGAAAACCTATGTGGATCCATAATAATTGAATCAGTAAAACCAAGCCTACTGACAATGTCAGCCACACTATTTTCTAAGACCTTAGTTTCAAGAAGATCCACAATTGTTGGGTTATGTCTCTTAATCAACTTCTTCATGACCCTCACAAAGGAAGGCCTATCTATACCACAATAATTCCACGATAAATCTTCATATCAAATGTGAAAGGTAAACACAAACCAGGTTTAATCTCATGTGGCTTCATGGGCCTTTGCAAGTCCCTCCAATTCTTTGCAGACTGCTGATCCATTGTCATCATTGGCATGAGCCTGGTCTTGAACATTCTCTGATTGCTGATATCCAAGTCTAATCGGGTGAATATCTGCATCTCGAACTGCCAAAGATATTTTGGGATTTTTATTAGAGCGGAAGTCTCCACCATAGTGGCCATTATCACCTCGAGTATTATTGCTTCTAACCACCTCTTTGATTCGCATTCTGCTTCTTCCCTCCCTTCTTTGAGGAACACTTCTGGGTCTTGATGATTCCGATTGGACCTCAAATGTCTGCATGGCCTCAAAAGTATGTTGGTTTGCTCCAAAATACCATTTAGATCCACTTGACTTGGATTGTGCACAGTCTCCGGTATCAATGTTGATAGACTGTTGTGAATCTTCCGTATCTCCTCCAACATTTGGTTTATCTGGTATACTCTCTATATTTGGTCCACAATGATCTCCGTTAAGTCTGCCTCCATTGAGTTGAGTTCCATATGTGCTATGTGAAGCATCCAAATCTGCTACTTCCCATACTTTTGTTGATGGCGTTACTGACCTTTGTGAAAAGACATTCATGAGAGATATTTGATGTTCCATTTCCATCTATTTCATTTTGAAATGTATCTTTAGAGTGCCCAATTCCACCACTATTTATTCTTGATTTAGCACTAAAAATTTCACTACCTCTTCTTTCTGCATGCATAACATTAATGTCCCCTTTTCCTCTTTCTGTAACTCCTTTGGCATAAGAGAGAAATGCGCCATTCTTCTTATGATTTAACACATAATTGGCTTTATGAGATTGTAACTGAAGACCTTTGATTTTCTGTTGATTAGTATTAATTGAGCTACAAACTGTAATTGATCCCCTTATCATTCAATTTCTCCCTTCCAGCACCTGAAGAGTCCCCTTTATGCATGTTCACCACTTGCTTAAACTTGTTCAACTGCCCATTACTCCCCTCCTGATTTTCATCACCATCAGTACAATCTTGTAACGCTTCAAAACTGTTACTAACCCCACTTTTCTGACTTTTCCGGTTTTGAGATCCGAAAGCACCACTACTTTGGCCGCCTGTCCTGCTGCCATTTTTCTGATCCCTCTTCTCCACAAACATCCATGGAACAAACGTATCCCCATTTCCATTTGATTGATTAGTACCTACACAAACATCAGGAATAACATCAGGTCGAAAAATTCAAGGACACGGATCTTTCCTATGGGACAATTTACCACAATGAAAACATATGTTACCAATTCCTTCATACACAACTTTTTGCACCAAATATCCAATCCTGATGGTCTGTCTCAGTGGTTTATCAGTATCCAATTAAACATAAATTCTTGTAAACTTTCCTCTCAGTACAAATTAGTAGTGTTATCAATCTTAATAGGTGTATCCAATTTCGCTATAACTTTGTTAAGAATTTCCTTATCAAAATACTCTAATGGCATTTCAGGAAGCCTTGCACACATAACAGTTTTGTGAATCGAGGCTTCGGATGGCTTGAAGTTTGTTGACCACCTCCTCAAAGATAAATATCTTCCATTGATGAACCAAGGACCCTCTAGAAGAGCATCTTTGAAGTCTTCATGTTTCTCAAATTTGAACATAAAGTAATCACTACCCAAATCCAGAATTTGCATCTTCCCAATTAATTTCCAAATTTCTCTAGTTTTTGAAGACATATAGTTGTATCCAATAGTTTTACCAACAACTTTCCCTATCATACAATTTTTCCATGGCTATATCAACCTTTTCCTGGTCTCAAGATCAATTTCTACAGATTGTATACCATCAGTCTCCCCCATATTAGAATAATTTTCATCAGACATCAAATAATCGATATTTGACTCAATCTCATTAATTCCCCACTCTTGGAAACAATTATCCCATCTCTCGGAGGAATGTAGAAAAACATCTTTTTATGAAACTTGTGACATTTTCTTTGCATTATGAATAAAACCACCTCCTTCAGACTTACCTATTTGAGAGTTCGATTCACCCATATGAACATCCTGATCATCACTCGTAAACCCATTATTTTGATAAACCTATGAATTAAAAATTCTACGAGAGGATATTTTCATAAATAATTACCACATCATCATGTTTTTCGAAATAAATGGTTATCTATCTTAAGTGGCTCTACACTTTTAACTTTAAAACTAACCCATGACAAGCTCTAAGTCGGTTGGTCAGTGATCGTGACAGAATGTCACCTCTTTTCATTCTGTTAGAATCTGATAAAAAGTTTGCCATACATTTGATTCATGTAAGAGAAGAGGAGAAAGATTTCCCATTCCTTATAAAGAGATGTTATCTCTTTTATCAACAACCTAAACACTCCATCTCATCTCATATGCCACGTTGTAGGGTGTGTACACCTCCCCTCCTATTGGGAGGTCGACGAAACCCCGGCCTCTGATTGGCTGAAAAACAAGTTAACCCCCTTATATTTCAAGGATGTTGAATTTTTATGAAATCAATTCGATCTCTTGCTCCACGTTAAAAGGTGGCGTTCACCTCCTTTCATGGTGGTTGGTCGACGAAACCCTCACTCCTTATTGGTTGAAATTTTATAAAAAAATTTACACCGTATTTACATGGTTTTTATAAAATTCAGACCGTCGAATTCATGTAATCTACTAAAAATTAGTATTTTTTATTTTTTAAAGCCGAAAGGTAAAAATTGAGATTAATTCTTTTTTAAAGCATAAAATTGAGATTAATAAGTATAAATAAATTGCGTATCTAAAAACGGTGTATACTTCATAAAATAAATCTTATGATTATTTATAAAAACGCGTGTATATTAGAAAAAAAAAGAAAGACTCATTTATCATTTACCATTCTTTGATTCAATTTTTTTTTACCATTCTTGTTAAATTTATTTTCAGTAAGAAATCTAAGACTCCTAAGTTAATGCTGATACTTAACATTCCTATTAGATATGAATTCCTATATTGATTTTGGATGATTCTGTATATAATAAATAAAAGTATTTTCTTGATTCATTCTGCGCCTTTTTGCTTCTCTCACATCTCTCATCTTAGAACCCTATTTCATTTACTACACTCTTTTCTTTCTTTTGGTTTGTGTTTGATGTTTTCTTTTTGATAATGATTTATTTTTGTTTTGATTTTATAGGTGAAGAGAGACTAATTCGAAGAATGGGTGTTTCATCTTATTTGATTCGCGGTAATCTCTTCTCTCTTTGATTTATGTTATTATTTGGTTCTTGGTAACTCTTTTTTTCCCTAATTCAATTTCGTGGCTACAAATTGTTTTCCTTGGTTTTGTAGGTTTTTTGTTGCTTGGTTTTTTTTCTTAAAAGTAATTATGGATAGTTATTGATGGATGAGAAAAATCGATGGGTTAAACCCGACTGGAAGAAAAATGAGAACATATGGCTCAGGACTGGAAGTGTGGAACTTTACTTCCGGTAAATGGAATGACAAAGGTAAGAATATTCTACTCGATGTTTTTGAATCAATTAGTATGTGTAAATTGTAATGATGGTTGATTTCTCATAGATTTGCTAGATTTCAATTACTGGTGTTAACTGTGTGATTTTTTGATTAGGTATTCAAACCAATGAGGCTACAGGTTTTATGCTATCTTAACTGCATTCCCTGAGTTCAGTAACAAAGGAAACACATTGGGTTCCCAATTTTACGTTAAACACGAGCAAAAGCTTGATTGTGGTGGTGGCTACATGAAGTTGCTCAGTGATGATATTGACAAAAAGAAGTTTGGTGGTGACGATCCCTACAGGTAACTAATACCACTCATGCTTAAATACTTATTCATTGCTTCCACTGTCTATTCGTCATGTACGAGCTGAATATGCTGAGAATCACAGTTCTGGGGCGGGACTCACGGGAGCCATTCTCCTACAGTTTGGTGAGAGATTCTGAAGAATCAACTTACTGGTGATTACCCGTAAACTTACTGGTGTACTTTGATATGCTCTCCAGAATCAACTTATTAGGTGTGTGCACGTAGACTTTATCAAGGAAAGTAGGAAACTAGAGACTAGGGAATTGCATATTTACATACAGGGTTTGTTATCTGAGTATATAGTGTGATATTCAGATAGGAAACTAACTCAAACAAGCTTTTAATTGGGATTCCATGCTTGCAGGTGTACGTGTTCTATACCTGATGAGTTAACTCCCAAGGAATTGGAACATCTTTTTAGACTTGATATGGGTACGATGCATCTTTGTTCTTTTTGTATGATTTTGTATTTTTTGACATTTCTATTGTATAAGGTTTAGAGAAATTATTCGTTATTTGTTGTTTAGTGTTGTTTTTAATGCATAATAATAGATTTAGAATGTAGAAAGAAGACTAAGTATAATAGATTTAGAATGTTGAAAGAAGACTAAGGAATAACCTTTCTGCATCACAGGTTCATGGTTCAGTTTGAAGTGAGAACCACACTGGGACCACCGTCTTTGTCGCTCTGGATAGTGAGGTCCAGAAAATGGTCCGTCACACCGCATCCTAGCTAACTGCGGCGTCCGAGGTAATCTTTTTATCTAAGTTTCCCCTGATTTGTGGATATAATTGGGCAGTTTTATTTGCCACTTACCCATCAGACTCAAGATACAATTAATTAACAACCTACAACATCCCAGGATGATGCAAAAGCAGCGGTAATGTTCGGATTCTCACAGATCCTTCATCAGGTTGTCGATTTCCAGATTATTCTCAATTCATACAACATGAAACAGAGAGTCCAAAGCAGCTTCACCGTGACCAGAATTCACCTGCATCATGAGTTAGTCCATGATGTTAAATCTGTAGATATTAATGGTATACCTTTATTTTTTAGTAAGCTTATACATCTATAAATTTTTTGGAATTTTTCATCTTCTTTTTGTTTCTTTACTCTATAGATTCATTAGAACTGTTATAAAAACCTATTTCTTCAGCTTGGTGCTTGAGAGTTTGAAACAAACGAAACCTGCACACAAGATCTTCCATTTTGCAATACTTTGTTCACGTCTTTTGGCTGATAAGTATTACTCTTTCACGATGTGGTAGGGGTACACTCAGCTATTACTCAAAGTGTTTGTCAGATGTGATAACACTCAGATCTACCACTCTTTTAAGATGTGGTAGTTGATTGCGGCAAGTCCTACAATAGTGGGTGCAATGGTGGACTTATGGATTAAACATGTAAATGGGTCATGAAGAATGAAAGGAGGACACCAGGGGAGATTATCCATATCAAACTAGAGACAGAACCTGCAGTAAGAACAAGGTATAAAATAGCTCTTAGCTCTTCCAAACTATCTTTCTATTTTATTTACACTAATTTCTTGACGGATTCATGTTTTTATAGTTAGAAAATGCCTGGGTAAGTTACAATCCAAAGACGGACACATTGTCATGGAAAATAGGGAAGGGTAGTGGGATAGGGAAGTGTACGACCAATCTGAATGAGGTTGAAAATCACCACCACCACCTCTTAATTAAACCTAACAATGATCACTGCACGAGGTAGCCAGTAGAGAAAATTAGTGAAGAAGAAGAAGAAAGAGAGAGAAGAGAGAGGGGGGAGGAGTCAGGAGTCAGTAATTTTTCTACATTTATAAGACATTAAGACCTTCACCTTCTCTTTGGATCTGTATAGCCCGGTAGCTTTAAATAGAATAAGACTATCTTCGATCACTTTTAATCAGTTGTGTTACACTAGCTAGACTAGATATGATTATGTTACCGTTACTTAACTAACAGTATATAACTTTATTGCACATTGTTGAATTGACAATAAGGGGTTATGTCCAAACACATGATATAGTCTTAAAACAAACGTTGAATGACAGCGTTCTTAAGATGACACAGTATTTAATGAACCCCCACTGATGGCTCAGGGACTTGAAATTCAACAACTCATGAACATAGGATTCCCTCAATTGTGAGTCTGACTATTATTAGCTCAGAGAGCTCTCTGTGTCCCAACATGTCTACTAGGGTAATAAGCTTCCAAACTTCTAGCAACTGATGCAAAAGGCCAGACTGACAAGAGTTTGGAGCTGTATTTGGAACTCTAAAGACAACCCCCTGCTAATGGGGTCGGGTGTGCAAGGTCAAGTGACCTCATAACTTGCCGTTAGGATTAGCTGTTGGCTGAAATCAAATCAGTGTACTACATGGTTTCTGAACTTACAATAACAGATGTAATGCTTTATTCAGCCAGACTTCAATCACATAGCTTATTTTCATATGAGTGTAAACTGTTTACTGTTTAGCCAAATGGAAATTACTCAAGGTTTTTGTAACTCAACCTGTGAGTGTGGGTATTTGCTGTAGTGATGCGGCATTCCAACTATACTCAAGGTGAGTACTTGAGAACATTAATAGTTTCCATTTGACCACCTATAAAAGAGATTAGGCCATCCTATTAGCCAACTCAAGGCCATTAAAACAGGTAAATTCCTTAATCACTTTCTCTAGATATGTCGAAAGCTATATGCCAATAGTGCAGAGGTCTCTAGAGAAAGTGTTTTCCTTAATCACTTTCTCTAGATTAGGCCATCCTAATAATAAGATAAACTATCCAAAAAATCACCTAATGAGAATGTAAATATGAAATATAACAATGGCTAGGTTAGTGTAAATGGCTTAATCCCATAAATTGTGCTAGGTAATGCTCTAACAGTCTAACCTGACTATGCCATAATTAGTTGGTGTAAAGGTTCTGATTTCCCATTTGATCTTGCTTCTGAAGTACTCATGTTGTTGTCTCAACTTGATTGATAAATTACAGAGATAGAGACCTCCTCCTCTTAAACCACGCCCTCTTCCATTCACAATCATGACGGAAGAAAGATGAGATTTATCCTGCACTAGAATTCATGCTTGATGTTACTGTTTCAGGTTGAAGATGGATTGAAGGGCGAAAAAAGAAATCCAGTGTCCTGTTTGTTGCTCCTCGACGAAAAGGTAAGTGAATGATGATGCTTCACTTAAACTTTGGTTCATGAATAGCCTCAGTGTACTTCTATTAACTGATTCTAATTTTGCAGGATGCTGTTAAAGCAGACGTGGTCATGTTGCAGTGGAGAAATACATTGGGGAAACTTTAAGAAGCTGCGATTCATTTCGTCCACAATACAGGATTGGATCTGGAAACAACAAAGATTGCGATGAGTGGTTTTTCGATCGTAAGTAAATATTTTAAGGCATGGACCAAAACTTTTATCAATTTTATAAATAGTACTTGACATTAAGGGGTTTATGCTTCACAGGAATTGTTCGGAATAGACCAATTCCAATCCCAGGCTCCAGTATACAACTTACCAACATATCCCATGCTAGAGATTTATCATCTTCCTTCAATTTTCAGGTTAACTTATTTGTAAATTGTTCAACCTCTCAGGGAATTGCTTAAAGGTCCCCTCTGTTACGTTCTGATATTGATCCTGTCTGCTATCGCCTTCTGGTGTGACTCTCCGGTCGGGATTATGTCATTGGCAATGATGTGTGGTGGGGATGGTAATAATCACCTTCTTCCTTCTTCAATAACTTTGCCTGCCGTTTTTCCAAGTAACCACCAACTGATGTTGGCTTTCTAACAGAAGTTGCCGATATAATTGGAGATATGGAAAACAAAAGCTACCATATAACCAACAGAGGAGTTGGGCTGGCAGCATCTCCATGTTTACATTTGGTTTCTTAATTTCCATCGAGTACGTTAATAGCAATCATTGAACTTGGCTAACCAGCAGCACAAAATTTAGAAAACTGAAGTTGACAAATGTTTGCTATAGGTTACCACATTAATAACTTTCTTAATTTGAAATGACTTTGAATTATCTTTAGGATGCTCAACTACTTTACTGCTCTGGGATATACTTCGAGTTGGATTCGTCATCTACAAAGATAACGTGGTATATCCCGAAATTCTTTTATAGAAGATGTATACTGTTTTTCTAATTTTGTTTCCTACTGAAATTCATGTTCTTATTTCTGGATTTCTCCTTTAACTAAACTAACTTTTGTTAAGTCACTTATAAGTATAATGAAGCCCATTCTTTTATCGATTGTTTGTTTTTATATTAGAAGAGCAAATGCTATCAAATCTGCAGGAAATCTATGTGCCTGCACCAGCAGACGATCGTTTTGCGACTGTTAAGGTTGAAGGGGATTCGAACGCTGCAGATTTACCTCCCACAAAGAAAGCTCGCCATGGCGAGGCTATTGAAACGGAGGATAGCGACACCGATGCCTGAGTAACACAGGACCTCATGAATAATACATCAAATAAGTCCTCCCATCATTGTTTCGTTTTTTATGTTCACATTGTGTGCACACCATGTCCACACTTTTCTTACACCCTTGATAATACTTATGCTTTATTGTCGGGTTCTGCGCTTCAACACATGGTTCATCTTATGTTAGTTTTATGCTCTTCTATTATTTTCAGTTGAAAACCACTTATTTCGTATACACTTAACATTTTTAGAGTCCCGTTTGTTTATTTCAAGTACATTCTACTATGTTCTATTAATATATTTCTTAAGTTAGTTGCGTTATATGACTACTGATAATGAACTTTTCATTGAATGTTAACTGCGTTCTTTGTGATTTGATTCTCCAGTCATATTAGTTACACTCTGGATTTCTTAATGGTAAGATGAGAATCCACCCCCTTAAATTTAATTTGTTTCTGTCTTCTGACACATAAATTTCAACTCTGCATATTATAGCCCAGTAATTATCTTTGATATGACTAATAATACAAAAATTTGATTTAGGTATCTTCTCCGCTTTGAAGTTACGGACGACACCGATTCAGCAGTTTTTACTGCCCTAGACAGTGAAGTCCAGCGTACTGTCCACGCCTCAGCCTCTGACAGTCATTTTGGGAGAGGTACCACAATAGTTCAACCTTAGGTTTAATTTTGTAAACAATGCAGACTGTATGTACCTATTTACTTTACATTCTTTTTTCAAGAAGATTTCATCCAATTTCGAGAACGGATTCATTTTGGAAATTCCTGCCATTTCTATCCAATATTTTCTATAATTTTGGCATCATCACAAATGTCTCTGCTTAAGTGACGTGTTGTTAATATCCGCCTAGAAGATACTGTTGGCGGTAGCAATTGTGAAAACCTTAAACCTTTAGTTAATCTTCTGTGTATCATCAAACAATTGTTTCGATATATATGTATAACAGTTCAAACTCTGCCAGAACAAAGTCTAAGTCTCAAGTCCGTTACGGTGAAAGCGATAATTTATGTGGCCTTTTGCAACGTAGAAGTCAACCTCAATCTATTCTCTTAAAACTGTTTTTTCGGAAAAATATTAATATATTTCTGAAAATATTTTTCTATTTTCTTATTTCAGAACTTCAGAAAAAAATTCTCTTAAAAATTGATTATATAAGTATGTATATAATTTTTGATTGATTGTAGTTTACGAATGCAATATATTCTCAAGATCCTTGGTTAATTTGTAGATTATTTGGTCACCGATATTGGCTATTTATTAACCTCTCACAAGGTTCTTTTTAGCTTTCCTGTTAACAATACTGGTCATTTTGGTTTTATGCTTCATGTTATTCACTTTGCAGTGCTTTATACATAAGTTTCCTTTATTACCAGTGGTGATGTAATGTCACATATTTGTTTAATGGCAATGATCCTCACAAGATTATGTTTGCGTCTTAGTTAACTATTTCCATCTTTGTTTACAAACACCATCTTGGGGTGCAACCATGAAGAAGGAAGATGCAAGGTTGTTGCAACGTTTGAAGAGTTATTTGATATGAAACTGGACTACTAGGTAACACTTTCTGAATTTAACAATAAAAAAAAACAAACCCAAGCTTAACGGTGTTGGGTGCAATAATCAAAAATGAAGAAAATCAAATAAACAAAGGTTGTTGATACTTAGCTCTTAACGGAAGTGATTCGTCAAAACAGATGAGCTCCTCGTATCTCCGAAACATCAAGATGGTATGTAACAAAAATTTGGAAAAACAGAGGGAGTCACGTGTTCAACACGCTGTCCTTAAGACATTAGCGCCCGACTTCACTCAAGAGTAATGCTATAGCCTCCACAGGGCGGATGCCTACATGATAAAACATCCTACTATACCTACTACTAGCACTCGTAGTAGATGCTCAACTTGAGCTTGACAACTCAGAAAAATCCTTCAAGGAAAATCTTAAAAAACTTAAGAAAGATAATAAAAAAATTTATTATTCTTTGGTCTCTCCAAAAATATGGAGAAACCATTTTTTCTTTGATGTCCAAATAGGTTGATAAAAATTTGCTTAAATAATCTCTTAATACAACTTAAGAAGTGAAAACTCCCCGATGTGGGACTAAAATGTTTCATTCACAAAAGAAAACAAAAGAAAACAAAAGAAAAACCAAAACATGTAAAGTGACCAATAGGTTAGGAGCTCGAACCCAAATAGGTATAATATTTTATATTTTAATAAAAGATTTAAAACTCATTTGTTTAGCCGTTGTTTTCCAACAATACCCCACATGAATGAAAACCTCAGTAAAACATGAAAAACACAAATAGATCTTGGTAAACCAATGCCCTAAATACTATGACCCGACTTGACTGAATATACAGATGGACCGTGCGTGTGCTGAAATCATACTAGTCATTCCAATGTCCTCTCCTTCACACAAAAGTGTGCTGACCCGAGGGTCATACTATTAATTGCATAAATCATAATAGTATATGGAGCTTTCATCTTTAGTTTCCCATAGTGGGACTAAAGGTTTCGTTCACCAAAGTGAAAATGAGTCAGTGATCCCTTAGGTCCTAATTATCAGTAATACCAAGACCATAGAAAACAACATAGCAATCATTTTTTCAAAATGAATTAAATCTTGATGAAAAACTGAAAATCACATAGAAAACAGGAAATATCATATAGGCAAAGGTGTCCATGAGGTCTTGAACCTTTGCTTAGTGAGAGATTACCGGAACTACTTGCTGGAGACAATGAACGCGATGTCTTAAACTGCTAGTTTTTGGTGTGATTCGCGATAACCACCACACATGATATCTCCAAGGTTGTTGTCAAGCTCGTGCGGTTGTGCTCATTTTGGCCCTGAGCAAATATTCTGTTTCTCAGAATGCTCTAGAGAATCAACTTTATTCTCATAGGAAGCGTCCCACTTCCACATTCAGATAGGTGAGTTCTAACAAGAGTGTTTATTGCCACACCCCACTTCAATTTTATATTGAAACTATAAAACTCATTAAGACTTATTAAAAAAGTCATCCTTCACATGCAGTTATATTATCACGTCTACACCATAGGGAAGGGACAGAGAATAAAATTCTATGATAGTGTTTACTTTAACCCACCACAAATTAGTTGTCTCATTTAAAACCTTGATCTTGGGATCTCCAGTCAACAAGGTTGGGTATCCTTCATGACAAGTTTGTTTAATAAGCTTAAGCCCCATCCCCCTCGATTTAATAACAAATTATCTCTCTAGATTATCCTTTCGTCAAATGATCCACTAATTTTTCTCTTGACTTCACTAAGTCTACAAAAATCACTTCATTAGAGAGTAGTTGTCTTACCGAATTAGCTATCTCCGAGTTTGTCTAGACTTTGCCAATTGCTCATTTACTTTAGAATAACATAGTCAATTGAGTTTCAACAATGGTGACCACAGGCTTCGGTCACAGAGGAATGCCTTCCAAAAAAGGATTTATCTATTCAACTTCCTTTCATGCTTTAAACTAAGCGAGCGAACTCTGATTTCATCTCAGTCGAGTTCCTCATGTCTGTTGGAATATTTCCAATTACTGATACAACTTAAGAGGGCGCACACATAGGCTAAGACTCTCTAAATCCTGAAATCACAACATCTCTTAAGGTCAGTACAATATGTATCATGCACATATACACAATTTCAAATGTACCTTAAGTACTGCAAATTTCTGATCAGATCATCCCACTAATTTTTCTGGGGTCACAAGTGTATTTGTATACCTAATTCACTGCACATTTACAACACACATTAAACGTACCAAGTTTGACAAAGACCATTTCCGTCAGAGTTTCTTCTGGTTCCAGTGATCCTTTAGTTCATGCTTGTCTACAACAACTTAGTCTTTCAATCAAATCGTAAAAGTCACATGTTTTCTAGGTGGTTGTAAAGCATAGAAAGGCATATACAAGATACATGTACTAAATACTAGTACGGTCATTACATTTTCCTCAAAAGGTTAGTGTTATATGTATCACATATTTGAAACTAAATATGTACCTCAAGCATCCCAATTCTCTTGTCCTTTGATCAGAGCATCCTTATGATTTTCAAGGATTAAAATGGGAAACATGCACACCTATTTTACAACACACATTAAACACATTTGACAGAGATTATATATCAAAATTTGATTTTGGTTCCTTCTGGTCCTTTAGACCACGTCAACAACATATTTGTTTCCTGTCAAACTTTAAACAACACAAATTTGTTAATGGTTTTAAAACACATATTAAAGGCATGCTAAACATAAGCACCTTCGATTGATTTAGTGTAAACACACCTATCAAAATTCATTAGTGTCACATCACTAAAAATCATTATCATCACATAACAATATTGTTAGGTCAATGACTTACTGCTTGGTTCAATTCAAGTATATGTAGGTGTAATCAATTTGTACCTTTACTCCCTAGCGCTAACCAAACCATTAAGGTTTGTCCACCTTTGACTAACCATTTAAGTATACTTCCTCAACATCCATCTAATGTAGCATACTGACAATAATAACAAACAATGGCCGCGTATTAGTTTTAGTGCCATGTGAGTATGTGCCAAGTGATCACTACTTTATTCTCTAACAACAATTTCACGAAGTCAAGCATCTTCCTGACCTATTCTATCTCGTGTGAGAACCAACCTCAGAATACTGTTGTCGAGAACTCAACATCCTCAACAATAAAATTTATTTTATTCAAATGTTGTTAACTTCAGAAACTACAAGTTATCGTACTACAGTTCTGGTGATCATATGCAATGATTTGCTAAAAAAAAATCGACTCTTCATTCTCACCTTAGACCCCCACAATTGAGGTCTACAGGGTAAGACACATATAAGTTTAGGTTCTTCTATAAATATGCTTGAGAAATCAAACAATCACATGTTTATACCCCCACATTTGAGGCATAATGGCCCCCACCGTTATCAGGATTTCTCAACATAGAAACTACAATTATGTGTCCTTTAGGTTGCATCTAACTAAGACACACCATATAATGGTACTCTATACCAACATTATGATATAACATGTTCATTTATTCATACTCAATTCATTGACGATTTTTCCTTTTATATACTATTGTCTTGTTCTATTAAGCTAACACTCAAAGCATCACAAGACCATATTTCTAAGTGTAACATTTCATAGTAACTTAGGTAGATAGCATTTGACACTAGTTTTAAATCGCAATGCGCATATTGAGAATGATATCATAATTTGATTAATATCCATACCTGACAAGCCTTGCACATCATTACCTATTTCTTCAACTGTTTTGATAGTTGAGTTGTTCATGAAAATGCTTTTGTATCTTTCTCATTCTTGGTAGAAGAAAAAACATGTCTTTTCTGGAGCACACGTTCTAGTACTTCTGGCATTTACCAACCAATTCTTTTTACCATCTCCACTGAGAAGTAGAATTACTTAACACAGTAAGAATGTCAATTGTTCCATTCAAATTTAAATAAATAATTCTATATTCCGAAGAGATAAGCACACAACTAAAAACAAAAGTTATCACAGATTAGCACTTAATTTATCATTCAATTTAAGATGATAAAACTTATGCCCAACTAGGATTCAAAAAATTGGTTGATACTCTCTTTCGACATAGGTAATATCAAATTATCAATAGATAATAAGTGTTCATCTTATCAAAATGCTTATTAACAAAATATAGTTATCAAGTAAATTAAGTCTCTCTCCACATTAGACTATCACAATCATCAATAAGTAACAAAATTTGGTAATAAAACACCTAAACACTTTTGTGTACATACATATCAATTAAAACACATGCGTTTGGTTAACCTTCTTGTTGCACTAGTTACTAAAAGATACTTTATACCTCACTATCCATATGACTACGGTACACTAGTATATTATGATTCTCATATTTTTAACAAAAGGTAACATATTCGAAATGATTTAGAAATCACCATTGAAATTGCTAATGCACAATTATTAACCAATCATGTGATTCACGCCAATTGATACTACACAAAGCATATATAATCAAAGTGACTTATAACATAATGCACAGTTCATACACAACTGATTCAACATCTCATTACTCATTAGCAATGTGATACTAATCTAACACATAAGAGATTATCACTTTAAGTCATAAAAATCAATTCGTTACTTGCTCTACTTTGTTTATGAGAAATATTTCAACTAAATTGAAATCTCAAGTCTATTATGGATAAAAACACTCACTAGTATCGGTTTTCATATTATATCCAAGGTGACAAAGTACCACTATAAATAGTTGCAAGATCTCATTCTAATCTAGAACTTAGATACAGTTATTGATATTCTAGACAAACATGCACAACATCTTTGCAAATACCATATCTCACAAACCACGAGTCCAAATCAAAATATTAAATATGAGTTTTGATATAACATCTAGATCTACAAACTTCATTTGAATCACCATTTCAAAAAACTCATAGTTACGCCAGAAAAACTAATTTAGTCAACAATATTTTTCTGCCCGTCAGAATTTTTCATGAACATTTCTCAGTTTTGTAAAATATCTAAAAAATACTTTTACAACTCCAAAAATTCTGAATTTTGGTATGGGTAACTATCAGGATGTCTATTATAGTCTGTTAAAAGGATTCATCGAAATTCCTTCTAAGTTAAGAGATATACTCGAAATTTTACAGATGCCCAAAAAACTCAATTTTGTTTTTTCACTTCAAATTAACATCCTTAATTTTCTAATGTAATATCAACGTCAACGATTCACAAGTGGATCTTTCATTTATGATTATTACTAAATAATAATGTCTTAAGATTGTTAGGTGCAATAATCAAAAATGAAGAAAATCAAATAAACAAAGGTTTTTGATACTTAGCTCTTAAAGGAAGTGATTCGTCAAAACGGATGAGCTCCTCGTATCTCCGCAACATCAAGACGGTATGTAACAAAAATTTGGAAAAACAGAGTGAGTCACGTGTTCAACACGCTGTCCTTAAGACATTAGCGCCCGGTTACACTCAAGAGTGATGTTATAGCCTCCACAGGATGGATGCCTCCAGGATAAAACACCCTACTACACCTACTACTAGCACTCGTAGTAGATGTTCAACTTGAGCTTGACAACTCAGAAAAATACTTCAAGGAAAATCTCTAAAACTTAAGAAAGATAATAAAAAAATTATTATTCTTTTAGTCTCTCCAAAAATATGGAGAAACCATTTTTCCTTTGATGTCCAAATAGGTTGAGAAAAGTTTGTTTATATAATCTCTTAATACAACTTAAGAAGTGGAAACTCCTCGATGTGGGACTAAAATGTTTCATTTACAAAAGAAAACAAAGAAAAAACCAAAATATATAAAGTGACCAATAGGTCAGGAGCTCGAACCCAAATAGACATAATATTTTATATTTTAATAAAATATTTAAAACTCATTTATTTAGTCATTGTTTTCCAACAAACGGTTACCCGTTTTCCAACCCCTGCCAAGCTCCCCCAAGCAGACACTCTTTTAAGTCATGTACTCACAGCTCCTAAGGTTGAGTTTGACCCTGAAGACTAATATGAGACGCCATTTAAAATAGAGGTTCGAACGAGTCCAACTCCACTATGCTTAGCGGTGCTGAAGGCTGAATACCGGCTTTAGACTGGACTCCATTGTGATGTCCGCCTTCACTATATTTACCGGTTACATTATTTTTATTCTATTTTTAAAAATTATTCTTCCATTTTATGCATTCGAAATTTACTAATGTTTGTATTTAAAATAAGAATTTTATATCCTTAAAATTTCTAATTCAGAATGTGTTATTTTACACTTGCCAACATCCAGGGTTATGCATTACCATTAAACTGACTTCAGCTGCACCAATTTTAGTCATCTTTTATGTCATTCATTTATTTCACTGATATGTTAACTATTAATCATGTTCATATTTATGTCGTACTTTATATTCCTAATGAAATTAATGAAAATGTGTCTTATCCAGGCTGATGTTTAAGGGAATGGAACTATTGACTATATATAGTTTATAATGGAAACAATGCATGCACATGAATATAATGGAGAAAGAAGAACACCTGTACACTACTTTTGAATTTTTTGATGAGGATTTCTTTACCCTTTAAAGTTTTCCATTAATTAGTTCCACTGTAGACTGTAATGTGCATATCAGATGTTTTTATTGCATTTTAGTCTTTTAACTTTTTTAAGAAAATTTAAGATCCCAATAAAAAAGTTTGTGTTTTTGAAGGCTACCAAAAACTAATTAGAGGTGACTAATAAAATAAAATAAAATCATTTTGAAGTAATCTCAAGACATCCCTTATCCATCTAATTTATATAATTGCTAGTCTATCCTTACTTAATTAGTGTTAATTTTGATTAATTAGTTGATTAATTTGGTTATAGTTAGTGTTAAATGATGAATTTGAGTTTTAGTTTTAGAATAGAAATAGAGAGTGTGTTAGAGAGGAAGAAGAAGAAGAAGAATTTTTGAGAAATCAAATTTTGACTAAATTCAATCATAAACATGGATGGGTATGACATAGAAGATGAGATTGAACATGAAGAACATAGTATTGAAGGTTCAAACACGTTTAGAGACGACGATTTGGGTTTTTTTTTTGATGATCCAAATTTTGGTGTGGAAGAAAACCTAGACGATGAATCACATCAAAATGAAGATAATAATGCATCAAACAATCAGGTATTGTGTTAAGAAGCTCAAAACCCAATTTGTATGCGTTTGTATGTGATCGGAAACAAAAAACGTTCATTTTTGCATGCATTTAATGCCATGGACGTCCTATAATCGGTAGTTTAAGCTACTCCATAAACTACCGATTGTACATCTGTTCAGAAAAAATTTAACAATCGGTAGTCTCGTGTAGATTACTACCTACCGATTGTATAAATCCCCAAATTGACTTTTTTTAATTTTTTTTTTTTACATAATCGGTAGTTTAGGAAGACTTATTGACTACCGATTATGTTAGTCGCCCCAAATTGAATTTTTTTGAATATATGTTTGCACAATCGGTAGTTTAAGAGAACTTATTATCTTCCGGTTGAGTTAGTCGCCCCAAATTTGTTTTTCTCCAAACCTACAAAGTTATTATTTTGTAAACTTTCCAATCGGTAGTTAATGTCAAATAGTTACCTACCGATTGTATTATAGTCGGTAGTTGTGTAATACACTAAACCACCGATTATATGTGTACAGGACTTGAGTAGATTTCTTCCGTGCTAGTCGCCCCAAAACTAAATTTCTCCAAACCTACAAAGACAATATTTTGTAAACTTTACAATCGGTAGTTAATGAATACATATTACCTACCGATTGTAAATAATCGGTGGTTTTTAACAAATTAAACCTCCGATTATACTTGTTTTTGTGGACAGGACTTGAGTTAATTTCCACGTTACAATCGGTAGTTAATGAATACACCTTACCTACCGATTGTAAATAATCGGTAGCACGGGAGTTTTATTAACTACCTATTGTTCATAATCGGTAGCATGTGAACCTAATTAACTACCGATTATCATTGTTTAACTCATTGCTATTTTACGTAGATTATCGAATGGGTTAATCCTGTTGCATACGAGGGTTTTGATACTTCCCTACACTATGCAAATAATTTGGTACGCTACATACCCACTCTTAACTTGTTATTAGAATGTATGTTACATGGTTAGGATTATGATTTTTTTTTTTTGTTATATGCGCATTAAGACATTTGGAAGTAAGGCGGAGGCAAATGAATGGCTTCTCAACAAGGCTAAAGAGAAGATGTGCATTGTAGTTCAGAACAATTGCGTGAAAGTTGATCGATTTGAAATGATTTGTGAGAGAGGTGGCGAGCGAAAGAGTCATATGGGAAATAATTATAAATACGTAAAGAAAACGGATAGGATATACCGAGGTAATTCAAAGAAGATTGGATGCCCATTTAAGATTATCTTCCATAAGCCCGAAGGTAAGAAAGGAAAAGTATGAAAAATGTATAGAGTTGCTAATGGTCGTCATAAACACGAAGATCCGGAAAATCTTGTTGGGCATGTAATGGTTTCCAAGTTAAAACCACAAGAAATGGAGACGGTGAAGTCTATGAGGACCGTAATGAAAGCGAGTTCAATCCTTTCTAAGATAAAGGTGGACGACCCCAACAACTTGTCCTCGTTGTCTACAATTTATTCGGCGCTAGCACAGATCAAAAGGACGGAATGGGACGGTCGAATGGTTATGCAACAATCTGAGTGGTTAGCCGAGAAATACAATTACACGTTGAGGAAAGAAGAAAGGGATGGTAGGGTGATTCGTATTTTCTTGGAACATCCAGAGATGATCCAATTGGCACAACGCTTTCATCAAATTTTGTTGAATAGATGCTACTTACTAGACAAACAGGTACAATATGCCGTTATTGAACATCACTTGCCACACTTCGTACAAATGCACATTTACTGTGGCTTGGGGTTTAATGGATGCTGAGAACGATATGAGTTTCATTTGGATGTTGCAAACGTTGAGGTCGATCTATAATGGCGATAATTTTCCAAGGGTTATTGTAACGGATAACGATACAGGCTTGATGAATGCAATAAAGGTAGTGTTTCCGGAAGCCCAGAATTTGCTTTGTACGTGGCACATTCAATGCAACATCAAAGTCAATTGCAGACATCATATCCAAGCTAAAAAACGAAACATAGGTACCAAAAGGTCAAAGGAAAAGGATGAACGTATTAGTAAACTAACCGTCGAAGAACAAAAAGAATAGAAAATGTTGGCCGAAGAAAAATGGGCCGATGATGGAATGAAGTGGTCTTTATTTCAAAAAGAATGGGATAAGATAGTTTGGTCGATGACGGAGAAAGATTATGAATACAACTTGAAGAAGTTTGAGGATGAATGGGCCAAGGACTACCCCAAAGCAGTTAAGTATTGCAAATCACAATGGTTGGGACCGCATAAGGATAAGTTTGTGTATGCATGGACATATGAATATCAGCACTTCAAGAACGAGGCAACAAGCATTGCATAGGGGCCCCATGGACGATTAAAGAAGATACTAGTCGGAAGCCAAAATGGGGTCGTGTCGGTCCAAGAAGCAATCTATGAGTTCTCCGAACGTGACCTCACTAAGATTCATCGTTAAATGGAAAAAATTCGCACAGATTCCCGTTGGCACATTTAAAACATAAAGATCTTCTAAGGGTTATAGTTTATAAAGTTTCTTGGTGGGCAATAAATTTCATGATGAAACAATTGGAGTTGTACAGAGATCACGATGATGAGACTACGGTTTGCAACTGCAAGACGATGATAGGTATTGGACTCCCGTGTCGTCACATGCTTGGAAGGTACAAAGAAGTGATTGACATTAATGATATTCATACCTTTTGGAAGCAATTAAATTTCACTCCAACAACCCCGGAGGTGGATGGTGTGTCGTTCGTGGAGACGGAAATATTTGCACGACTACGCGAGCGTTACTCTAGGTCAAATGGGGCACAAAAGCAAATTTTGGTGTACTATTTAGAGGAATCCCTTCACCCCTATCAACAGGTTGTTCATGAACCAATAAAAGGAAAGCCGATTAGTAGGCCGAATACCGAAAAGCTGAGGTCAATTCAAAGAAAAGAGTTGAAGGAATTGTTATCTAGTCGTCGTGACCTTTCTAGGCATGAACATACTGAAGCTGAGTATGAAGATTTCCCGGCTTCAGCGAAAAGGGGTCGTCCAAGGAAGGATCAAGGTGGACCAAGCTCACGACAAGTCAAAGCTAAGGTGTCTACGATTCCTTACCAACAAAGTCAAACCCAACATATACACGATAGGTATTTGGACCAACTCCCATACCATTTGTTTTGTCCACCGACGATGTAGATGGGGATAGCAATTGTGGTTTCCACGTTGCTTTGAAACAAATGGGAAACTTTAGTGAGGCAACTACCGAGAATATGACCCAATGAGAATATTTAAGAAATAAGATGGCCGCGTATTTATTGGAGGATAAAGATTTTTATATTGAAATGATGAAAACAGGAGATACACGTGGTGGAGAAGAAGGGTTCAACGAGTTATATACTCGTGTAAAAGGCGAAAAGGGATTGGAGGTGGTCGGATCCAGGTTTTGGATGGTAATTCCGGTATGTGGGTATCTTTTAGCGGATGTATTGAACTGCGTGGTATATTTTTTTTGTCCTGCAAGAACATGAGTTAATCTCACATTTACACCCACAAGGACGGTGTATGATGATTCGGTCAAGGATAGACGAATCATTATGGCTTTTGTTAATGGCAATCATTTTATCGGTTTAACTTTAAAAGAAGATTGTCCATTACCTCCATTAGCCAGGTGGTCGGATTACTTCACAACTAACCATTGTAAGGAGTGGTTGAAGCAATACGATCAGAACATGAAACGTTGAGATCGTTTTTTTGGAAGTTCAGTACATAACGTAATTGAACGTATCCAGGATGATGAATAGTTAATTTTGAATATTTTTTCAAACATATGAATGTATATAAAAAAATATTAATACAATGTTTTGTTCACAACGATAATCGGTTGATAAAGGAGTAATATATCTACCGATTCCACCATATTCGGTAGCTTAAATTTTGTGCAAACTACCGATTATGTAAGTTGCCACAAATTGGAATTCGAATTTTTTTCAAAACTCCTAGATACTACCAATCGGTAGTTTATGTGCAAACTACCGATTATGTAAGTTGCCCCAAATTGGAATTCGATTTTTTTGCAAAACTCCTGGATACTAACAATCGATAGTTTAAATTTTGTGCAAACTACCGATTATGTAAGTTGCCCCAAATTGGAATTCAATTTTTTTTCAAAACTCCTGGATACTAACAATCGGTAGTTTAAATTTTGTGCAAACTACCGATTATGTAAGTTGCCACAAATTGGAATTCGATTTTTTTAAAAAAACTCATGGATACTAACAATCGGTAGTTAGTGAACATAAATAACTACCGATAGTGGATAATCGGTAGAAAGGGAAACAAATAACTACCGATTGTATGTAATCGGTGGTTTAGAAACATAATTACCTACTGATTATGCCAATGTTACGTAACATCTGAACAAAAACTTGTTCACATAAAGCAAACTTACTACATATTGTTCATTAATCATGTTCAAAAAAACACATCCGATTATAATAAGTATCCCCAAATTGGAAATCGATTTTTTTTGTAAAATTTTAACATTTTGTACAATCACAATCGGTAGTTTAAGAAATTCTTAAACTACCGATTATAATAAGTAGCCCCAAATTAGAAATCGATTTTTTTTTTATAAAATTTTAACATTTTGTACAATCACAATCGTTAGTTTAAGAAATTCTAAAACTACTGATTATAATAAGTAGCCCCAAATTGGAAATCGATTTTTTTTGTAAAATTTTAATATTTTGTACAATCACAATCGGTAGTTTAAGACATTCTTAAACTACCGATTATAATAAGTAGCCCCAAATTGGATATCGAATTTTTTTGTAAAATTTTAACATTTTGTACAATCACAATCGGTAGTTTA
>JAJJMC010014301.1:5851643-5862772 GCA_023531435.1 Papaver californicum | reverse complement strand
AAGGAAAAAGGTTATTAGGTATGTACTGTGAATGATTAAATCCAAAAAGATAGGACATTCATGATAAAATTTCTGGCTTTCAATAGAAAATGTATTTGGAATTGTAGTTTTGATCAGATTAATGATCTGTAAATGATTGGATTGCCAATATGTTATCAAATCATTATTCTTAAAGATGAATCTATGTATCAGCTCATTTGTTAAAATCTTATGTTGGTTGTACAATCTTTAAATCATTGGTTGTTAATGTCAACGAGAAAATTGACATAAACAATTTGGCGCTAGAAACAGGGACTGAGTCAAAGGATTTATCCTACCTGTTCTTGAAAAATGAATTTTTCTATTGTCACATATTTATCTTCACTGAATTTGAAAAATTGGAGATGGCATCTCTTTGGAAAGAAAAAGATTTTTAAGTTTAAATGGGTCTGTTTAAATATTTGATTGAAAAACATATTTATAAAAAATGATAAAACTAGTTTCTGTCATTTTCCTCTTTAATAATTTGATTGAAAAATTATCTGGCTAACTTATGAAAGGCTATTAGAAATTAAGAGGAGAAGGAAACCGATCAGCAGATTTAGAAGAGAAATGTCTCAAGAAGCAGGCTCTGCGAATCAAGACAGTAATGATAGGCAAAGTTCCAGACAAAGAGAAGTTGAGAGTGATCCAGAACAACAACAGAGTAATGTGGGAAATCATTCACCTATCCAAGAGCTAACACCAAATGCCTTATCACAAAATCAGCCGTCACATCAAGAGAACCCAGGAAATAATGTCAATTATCTTCAGAATCCGATACGAGAAATGAATGAAATAAGGAGAGAACAGAGGATCAATCAGGATAGAATTGAATTATTAACCAGAGAAAATCAAGTTTTAAAAGATGCAATTCGACGTGAACAGAGGCAGGCTGCAACAAGATCACGAAGTCCAGAAACAATTTCTGAAAGACGTGCACCTAGAAATGAAAGAGAAAATCAGGATCAGAGGATGGTGTTAGTAGGATCATCATCACGAGCCAGGAGATAGAGAGAAAATCAAGAAATTCAACGTACACAATGGCAAAAGTGTGTCGAAGCAATGGAACAAATGAAAGAAGAAATAAAAGGACTGAAAAATAAAGAAGGGGGAAGAATAGAAGAAGTGTTAAGAGAGGCCAAGCGTACACCGCTG
This sequence comes from Papaver californicum, assembly GCA_023531435.1. Lineage (NCBI taxonomy): Eukaryota > Viridiplantae > Streptophyta > Magnoliopsida > Ranunculales > Papaveraceae > Papaver > Papaver californicum. The sequence goes on along the minus strand of JAJJMC010014301.1, from coordinate 5,861,596 downwards.
GCTCAACGATTGACAAATGTTCCATTTCCAAGAGAGTATAGCATTCCTGTATTTGAGTGCTACGATGGCACAAAGGATCCAACCTCACATCTAAAATATTACAATCGAGTGATGTCATGATGGGATGGACATGAAGCAATTATGTGCCGATGTTTCCCTTCAAGTTTAACAGGTTCAGCATTACTGTGGTATGATAGATTGCCCGAGAGTTCCATCGAGTGTTATTCACAATTAGTGAGGAAATTTCTTGAAGCATATATGTACAACAAAACCCGTTGATTCGGGAATAGATAGATTATATTCCCTCACATCATGGCCAGAAGAAACGATACGATCTTATACCACCCGATGGCATACGGTATGTCAAGCGATTGGAGATGTTGACTCAAGTACTGCAATAAATCATTACAAGTGGGGAATCGCTGACCGGAGATGTCAGTTTTTTATTGAAATTCATCGTAATAATCCCAAGACCGAGGGACAGCTCAGAGAAATAATAGAAACATGTGCAAGGTTGCAAGATGTCCAGGAACAAGGTCCAAGAAGCAATTCACGAAATCAGGAAAGCATGAAAAGGACAAATTCAGTTGACATATCAATAGAGCAGAAAAAGAAATTTCCTCATAAATCAGAATCAAAGGAATCAAAGCGCCCACGGCAAGGGGATAATAAAACATTTGTGCAACGATTTCAAGAAAGAGTGTTTACAAAAGCTCAATATCTCATATACCGAATTATTTGATATCATAAAGGTTAAACCAGATTTTCAATGGCCATCGTCAAAAGGCAATCAGCCTGAGTTTACGCAACGATCAAAAGATTATTGTGAGTACCATTGTTATAAAGGTCATGCAACAGAAAACTGTAGGAATTTTATCATGCTGGTACAAAAAATGATAGATGCAGGAGAGTTAAAAGAATATATTCAGAGGACCGAACCAGTATCTAGATCCGACAAAGGTAAAACAGTGCATATTCCGTATAATGAACGCACCATTAATGTAATATCATACTCAGAAAAAAGAGATACTGATGTGAATGCTGCAATCAATAAAAAGTTATGTAAAAGAATTCAAAATCATGAAATTTTTAAGGTATCGGGAAGAATAACGGAAGCCTGGGAAGGCTGGATGGCATTCCCTTTAACTTTCTCAGCACGGGAAGTAAATCAAGAAATTGAGATGCACAATGATCCATTAGTCCTTACGTTGCCAATGTCAGGATGGAACGTTAGGAAAATTCTTATGGACGGGGGAAGTTCCTTGAACGTTTTATTTCATAGCGCATTTTGCAAAATGGCGTTCACAAAAGATCAATTACTCCCATTCCGGTATGTGATTTATGGATTCAATGGAATGGCCTCGAGACCCGAAGGAGATATAGACCTGCAAGTATCAGTTGGACCAATCAACATTCTAACGAGGTTCAGTGTAGTAGATGCTCCATCTCCGTACAATGCAATAATAGGGAGACGCTGGATACACCTGTTAAAAGGTGTAATTTCCACTTACCACCAATATTTGTGATTTCCAACACCACAAGGCGAAATGGAGATCTAGGGGGATCAAGATGATGCTAAGTTTTGTATAATGGCGGAAGTAAGAATGCACGAAGACAGGAACAACAACAGCGAGAAAAGAAGAAAAACCATAGAACCGACGTAAAGGAAAATGAAATTAATCAATACCTGAAAAGGAACATTGAACAAAAGTCAGCAAATGAGTCAGGAGAAAGCAGCAAGAGTCAAGAAAATTCAACAAGTCAGCAGCTCGAAGGACCCTCATAGCAATTAAAGGGAACTCCAACCCCAATCGGGAATCCAAAACCAATTTTCACCTCTGTAGAAGAAACTAAAATTGTAAACATTGGAACTTTAGAATGGCCCAAGAAAGTACAGATTGGAACTTTGATGAAAGAAGATGTGGAGCAAAGTTTAATCAAATTACTCCGTGATTTTGTGGATATATTTGCATGGAAAATGGAGGATATGCCCGGGATAGATCCGAACATTGTACAGCATGAATTACGAATACGACCCGATGCTATACCATTTCGTCAACGGATACGCAAGGTTGCATCGGAGTATCACGGTCCAGTTGAAAAGTAATTAGCAAAGCTTCTAAGTGCAGGATTCATTCGAGAAGTGCGGTATCCAACATGGATTTCTAACATGGTGATCGTTCCGAAGAAAAATGGCGGAGTAAGAATTTACATAGATTTTACTAATTTAAACAAAGCTTGCCCAAAAGATAGTTATCCACTTCCTAATATTGATCAATTGGTGGATGCTGTAGAAGGCCATGAAGCACTATCTTTTATGGATGGTCAGTCGGGATATAATCAAATTGCACTTGCTGAAGCAGATCAAAAGCACACAACATTCTTTACTCCTCGGGGATTATATTGCAATACCAGGATGGCGTTTGGGTTAAGGAACGCGGGAGCAACATATCAGCGTTTAGTTGATGCAATTTTCAAACCATGGATCGGGCAAATATTAGAAGTTTATGTCGACGATATGTTGGTAAAAAGCAAATTATCAATTAACCATCTACAAGACCTCGCTGAAATCTTTGGTGTGTTACGAAAGTACAAGATGAAGATTAACCCGGAGAAATGCACTTTTGGTGTTTCATCGGGGCGTTTCTTAGGTTATTTGGTTACAAAAAATGGAATAGAAGTTGATCCAGCTAAGATCCAAGCAATAACAGATATGCCATCACCCAACAGTATTAAAAGTGTACAGAAATTAAATGGATGTCTGGCTGCCTTAAACCGATTTATTGCCAGATCATCAGAACGGTGCAAACCTTTCTTTGAAATACTCAAGAAGAAAAATAAATTTGAATGGAACGACCAATGTGAACAAGCATTCCAAAGCATAAAGAAGCATCTAGCTACATTGCCAGCATTACAGAATCCGGAACCAGAAGAGATGTTAACTTTGTATATATCGGCAACAGAAGATGCAATCAGTGCAGTGATGGTACAGACTAATGAAAAGATAGAAAAACCAATATATTATATCAGCAAAACCCTTAATTCGGCAGAAAGAAATTATACAAAGATCGAACAACTCATCTTATCATTAGTCTTTTCCACTCAAAAGTTACGTACTTATTTTCTCACACATTATGTTTGTGTCCCGAGCAAGGCACCGTTACAATCAGTATTGAAAAATACGGGAAAAGTGGGAAGAATCGCTAAATGGAACGCCCAGCTAGAACAATTCAATATCATTTATGAGTTGCAAACCGCACAAAAATCTCAAGTTTTAGCTGACTTCCTTGCAGACTTCCCAATTGAAGAAGAATATGAAATTCAAGGTCTGATAAAAAAAATATATATATATATATATAATAATTCACTCATTCAAATTATTTTATCGCATTAACAGTTTATTTTATTTATAATTAAAGGATTACCCGGATGCGAGGAAGAAGACCCACAAGATATTCTGGACTCGGCAAATTCTCAAAAGTGGGAAGTCTTTGTTGATGGATCCCGATACAAAGAAGGAGCAGGAATTGGCATCGTGATTACTACACCAATGGGAGACCGAATGATTCATTCTTTTCGTCTTGAATTTGAAGAGCATACAAATAACATAGTAGAATATGAAGTTGTGGTTCATGCTTTGAAACTCATCATTGAATTGGGAATCAGCAATGTTCGACTTACAAGTGATTCGCAGTTGGTAATTCGACAGCTTGAATTAAAATATCAAACACTTGATGCAGATTTAGCACAATATAAAAATCTTGTTCAAATTTTAGCAAGCCAAATCCCAAACCTTACTTTCCGGCATCTGTCCCGAGATAAAAATCGACATGCTGATGCTTTGGCATTCATTTCTTCCATGTTAAATGACCCTAGTATGATAGCACTCAAAGTCGAAAGGATATATGAACCCTCTATCCAGATAAGAGTACTTCATAATATGGAAGAAAATGTAACAGAAGAAATTCATGATCCTGCAATGTAAAATGTTCCATTTATACCTCAACAAAATGGTGATCAAACAAGTGAACCGGATTGGAGGATTCCGATTCATCAATACTTACAAGATAACGTATTACCTACCAATTCTCAGGAAGCAAGAAAAATTCAAATCAAATCAGATAATTACCAACTTCGGGATGGAATTTTGTATCGAAAATCATTTCTTGGACCATTATCCCGATGCCTATCACAACAGGAAGGAATTCGAATACTTAAAGAAATACATTATGGGGATGCAGAAAACCACAGTTGAAGACGATCACTTGCATTAAAAGCCAAAACCCAAGGTTATTATTGGATATCCATGCAAAACGAATCAGACAACATGGTACGAAGATGTGAAGAATGCCAACGATTTGCAAAAAAGATCAAAGCACCAGCAACAGAGCTCAATTCTATACTCAGTCCATGGCCATTTGCAAAATGGGGAGTAGATATTGTCGGTCCGTTAGTTGAGGGAACCAAAAAGAGACGATATTTAATAGTGGCTACTGATTATTTCACCAAGTGGGTAGAAGCAAAAGCATTAGCTCGGATCAGAGATTCCGATGTATTTACATTTTTATTTGAAAATATCATATGTAGATTCGGAATTCCCGCAGCCATAGTTTCCGATAATGGACAGCAATTTCAAGGAAGAAATATTGATATGTTATTTGAGGTATATAATATTCAACAATACAAATCCACACCATTTTATCCACAAAGTAATGGACAAGCCGAATCCACAAATAAAACAATAGCAATGAATCTGAAGAAGACACTGGATGGGTATCACAAACATTGGTGTGAACAATTGCATAATACATTATGGGCATGTCGCACCACGAGAAGAGAATCCACTGGAGAGTCACCTTTTCTTATCGCATATGGTATAGAAGCAGTCATACCAACTGAAATCATTCTACCCACGACAAGAACAGAAGCATGGGAGAAAAATTTAAATACAGATCTAATGTTATAAAAAATGGATGATTTAGAAGAAAAGCGGGAAGTGGCACTCCAGAGAATGGAGAACTATCAAAGAAGGTTGGCACGGGATTACCACAAAAAAGTCAAATCCCGTAACTTTATCCAAGGACAATATGTATTACGACAAATCCCTGAATACCATCGAGACAAAGATGCTGGAAAGTTCGCACCAACTTGGGACGGACCATACGTAATACACGCATCAGCTGGACAAGGATCGTACTATCTCCAAAATATGCAAGGAGAAACCTTACAACATCCTTGGAATGCACGATACCTAAAGCTTTATTATCCATAAATAATAGCACAATTTTGAAGCTGTCACAGGTATTTATGTCTTTATTTGATCTTTTATTTTATAATGAAATTCCCTCTGAGTTTATATTTACAATAAAATTCAAATCCAGGAACATCTAATTCTGGAAAAACGCTCCGATTGGCGACATAATCTAAATTCAAATCCAGAAACATCATATTCTGGAAAACGCTTCGATTGGCGACATAATTAAAACTCAATCTTAATGCCCAAAGAGGTACATGTCTTGTTGGAATTTGAATAAATTCAAAAGTTCTAATAAAGAAGGAATGCCTAACTTATGGTTATCATTTTCAGAGTACGTTCGGGACCAACCCTGTATCTTACCCCTGGCCCGGGTTTGTTTCGTATGCGTGGGATCTCGAATTATATGTTTTGAGGTATATACACTTCAATCCATTGTACTCCTGAAGAAATATGATTAACCTAAAGATTTTATAAATATCATATTTTGTGCAGGAACAATGTTCAGAGCACAGACCAGTCAAAAATAAAAAATCGCAAAACGATGTTCTCAACAATAATAAGTCAAGCTACAATACAAGAGAGGATCGGGACAAAAAGCTAGAATATTTAAAAATGAAGCTACGACAAGAAAAGCCAAAAGTAAGTACAACTACACTTCAGGGTTGGACTTTCGGAGTGGTTGAGAAGGAACCACCGGAACAGCAGCACGATCATTCAACACGGAAGGATCGGCTTGAGCCCGATCCAAAGCAGAATTGAACGACATCGCAATCTTAGCTTTGGCATCTTGTCTTACCCAGACAACATAAGCATGGCTGTAATCAACTTCGGATTGAAGATCTTTAATCTTTTGCTGATCTTTTTCTACTTTCTCCTTTTCAATATTTAATTCCTTTAGTAGTTCATCAGCTCTTGATTGTACTTTTATCATTTCTTGATCTTGAACACTTAGTTCAGTTTGTAAATCCCGAAGTTTGATCGTACTCAGAGCCACATTTTTCTCTGAAGTCTTCAGCTCTTAAGTAAGGTTTGCTATTGTATTGTTTGCAATGTTAAGTTCATCTCCTGCTACTGTTGCTCGTCCATTAGCTTCATTCATTTTCTTTTCTAGCACTGGAAATCAGGATGAATATTAGATAAACCAGATAACACCATCAATAAAACAACCATATAACTAAACATATACCTCTAACTACAGATTTAAATTCTGCTTCTTTAAGGGTTAAAGTTTTCAGAACTTCCTGATACTTGGATTCCGCTATATTACGTCTCCAGGTATTCAACTCAATATTATCGGACAACTGTGTTAATTTCTTCTTAACCAGTTCCATATCCATATTTACTTCTCTCGCATGATTGTTCAACTGAGTCATCCTACGCTGGAACCTAAACAGAGATTCCAAGTCTCCCCCTGATCCCATAAATGAAGGGCAGAATTTCAAAAAATAAATAAATAAATAAATAAATATAGGTACGAACTATAGGATCGTACCTAATATAGGTAAATGTTGGAACGATTGTAGGATCGTAGTACGAACCCAAAATAAAGCATGTACTAAGAAGTAAGGACAAACCTTGATTTTGATCTTGAACCTTTTGATTTTGATCCTCAAAATTTTGAAGCTGTTGTTGTTGTTGTTGATGCTGTTCTTGTTGTTGTTGAAGATTGTTGTTTTGTTGCTTGAGATTTTCAATTTCTCGCTGCAAATTTTCATTTCCACTCTTTGCTTTTGATGCCTCGTTCTTGAACATTAGCTCCATCATTACGGCCCGAGCCTTATAAAATTTGTACACTGCAAATGTACAATCGGTACCGTACTTAAGCTACGCGAGAGCTTGCTGTGGAAAAGAGTACGACGAACCCTCTGCCACGGTCAGAATCTCACTCAAAGAAGAAGGAAGACTGAGCGGGTATGGTTGATCGAAACATTCGCCTTCGAACCAAACATCCCGAGTACTATCCAGCGAAGCTGCACCAATTAAAGCCCGTAGCCTAGCCATTGAGGCACTATCGGACTTCGATGGATCGTGCCGAGCGGAAGTATTTAGAAACCCTTTGGAAACAAACCATTGAAAGGCTTCATCTTCTTCACGCGCAAGAGTAACTCCCTCATCTTCCTCAGAAAAAGGCCATTGAAGGGGAGGATCAACATCGGGCATTTCATCATCGCTATCGTAAGCAGGAATGGTAGATCGAGCTAATGTCCCGATGGGGGCATCTGATGTATGAATAACTTCAGAAGCATTTACATCCCCAACAGGGTGCGGGACATCAGGAACGACTGAAGTAGGAACGATTGGAATTGTACTTTCAGCATTAACTCCTTCAGAAATTTCATTTCTTTGATCTTCTACAACAACATTTTCATTTTCAACATTTTCTTCAACAACAGCAACTTCGATCAATTTTACTATATTCTCTTCCTCAGTAGCAACATCGTCTGCTTCCTCTTCCGGTAATCCAGAAAAAACTGTTATTGTACCACTGCAGGGGGCAACGTGCTCTATTTCAAAGGAAAAAGGAAGAGGAGAAAAGGAATCGAAGATACTGGAGGGAGCAGTGGTGTTTGGAACAGCTTCAGAAATAGATAAGGGTACGGAAGGCTGATCTGGAGAAAGAATAGGTTCTCCCAGGCTAACGGGAACATCGTTAAGGATAACATGTTGTCCCGATACTTCAGTTTGGACCGAACCTTCAGCAGTAGTTATAAGAGCGGAACTGCACCCCTCAACTAAATTATCTCTAATTTCCCCTTCTTCTGCTTCAGAAGGGTACGCTGGTCTTCTCAATTTTCTCTTTTTCTTTATTTCTTCAGGAAAAACTAACTTACGTTTCCCTTTACCCTCAATAACCTCTTCCTCTTCAACTCTTTGTCTTCCCTCAACAATTTGAATACCGAGACTTCGACGTGGAGGAGGAGGAGGGACATCATTGACAAGGTCAGAATCAGGTTTAATCTGAAACACAAATGTTTATCCCGTAAGGAATAATTTAACAATAATTCATAACAACATTGAAATAAAGAGTAACACAAACCTTATAATCGAACTTGTAGTCCTCGAAATTTAATCGCCAAGGGAAATAGCCTGGGAATCGATTTCGAAGCATTTGAATTTCATTGTTGGAAATATTACCATAAATCCAAGGACCTTCAATTACAATCGGAATGCGATACCATTTATAATCATGATCCTGACGAATTCTCTCCTTTATGAGAAAATCAAGCTTGGTTTTGGGAATATGTTTGATTTTGGGATCATCAATTTCATGTAACAAGGAAAATCCCGAATGAATTTTACGAGCGGGACTAACGCTCCATTTCACATAATTATTCTTTGAGATACAATCTCCATATGTGGCCTGAAAATTTTCAACAGTATAACTACTGCGTTCTGTAAAATCTGGAACGTAGCAAGAAAGATTAGTCCGCCCTTCACTTCGGAGATAACATTCGTCAAGAATACGCCACCAATTTCCGTTATACTGAGTAATGGATCGAGCAAGTCCATGGGGAGAACTACCACGAGTGGGCAAGGACTTCAAATTGAAAGGGATTCTCTTCTTCGTATAAAGGATTACGAAGTCCGGCCTCTAAAGCACCAGCAGAAATTAATAAACGATTGGGGGAATAGTTAAACCTCTGCATCGCACCTAAGGTTAACACATCGGAATTGGGATCAAAAAACGAGACTTTAAAGTCTTCAATATCATGTCTCATCTTAAAATTTTCAATGTCCATTGTTCGATAGCTACAAGATGCTTGAGAACGCTTGTTTCTAGAAGTGGGGTTAACATTTGCAGGAGCCTCAGGAACCGGGTTACGAACAGGCCGAGGCACGGCATATCTGGTGGAAGAAATTCTAGCAGGTCTTCCAGATTCTTGATGGTCACCGGAAGCATTGGGATTTCTGGACGACATGATGTTTTACCTAGAAAGAAAGTTTTAAAGGATCAAAATACGAAGGAATCAATTCAATCATATCTGTGAAAAGCTAATTATGATTAAACATCAAAGTAAGATACCCAAAAAAAAAATTTACATACCTGAAGAAAGGAGATAAACAATTACTTGATCAAAGGAAAAGTAAATATGTCTGGTGTTAAAAGCTCCTAAAACGAAAGGGATGACGAAATTACTTGAAAAAAATCAAGGAAAACAGAGAACAACAACTTTAAGAGGTAAAAGACAGGAGTGAAAAAGACTGCATCGTATTTAAAGCAAAGAATAGAAACCGTCATAATTTAGAAAGGCGTCAATTAAAGGAAAAGATTTGATTTCCTCGAAAAAAAGAGTAACTGACAGAAACGTGATAATAAAAGTTACTGCTTCCGAAAAGTTCGCATAACGTGTGAAAAGAAGTGATAGGGATTAATAATTGTTCTTTCACTTTTTTCAAAGACCTTGGATCGACCGTTAAGATCCTTGTTGAAAATAGAAGAACAAGGGGGCAAGATGTTGGGAAATAAAATAAGAGCGACACGTGTAAGACGATTAAGAAAGAAACAATGGAATTAAGAAGGATGAGAAGCACACAATCAAAGCCGTATCGAAGTATCGAAACGGGACAGATGTGAAAGACTGAGCAAATCTCTGCATGATCGACACGTAAGATCGGGAAAGTAACATCACACTGATCGAAACAGACAGCATTAAATGCATATGGAACGGGAAAGAAAGAATAATGATGAGCATGG
>JAJJMC010014301.1:5827786-5848507 GCA_023531435.1 Papaver californicum | reverse complement strand
TCTGGTGCCTATGTTTTAGATAGTCTTATGGTGTTTATATACCCATCTCTGATTTACAAGGGAGTACAATATCAGTAGGTCTTTTATTTCATTCTCGGAAAAATCAATACTGTAATGGAATAATATTAATTTAAAATTTTAAATAATTGAATTACATACAACATTTACAAGTAACAAAAAACCAATTTACATTTTCATGGCATGTGGCAAAAATGTGTTATTGATTTTCTGGAAGCATACCTCTTTTAACAAGCCTAAAACTTACAACAGTTAGTTAAAATGGATCAGATTTGATGATCCATTTCAACTCGCACACAATATTACAATTTGAGAAGCTGATAAGAGTGAAAAGTGATATTCTAATATCTTAGTTGACTGTTTTGCTTTCAGGAACAAATGCTTAGTCAACCTAATAAGAGTTTAAGAAGAAAGGTGTTGTTTTCGTACCGATTTGGTGATATCCAAATACATATTTTAATAGAAGATTCTCCCATCTTTGAATAAACAATGGTGATGTCTTTGAATTTTAGTAGGCCTACAAGTGGTACGTCGTTCGAAACACGGTGATGATTCGAACATAGAGGTGATGATTATTGCTTCGAGAGTATCGGGTTGGCTTCCTTAATGAACGACGCCTTTAAATTCCACCTTATAAATCCTTACTACTCATGTATGAGATGAATTAATTTTGAAAATTCAACTGCGATCAACGAATCAATGTTTAATAATCATGAAGATTATTGATTTGTGGCATTTTGTGTTACGTAGGATGCATTTAAGAAAAAAAATTCCCATGGGTGTTTACCGGATTAGAACAAAAAGTTGTTGTGATGAGAGGCACACACTGGATTGGATGTGCAACTTTTTTCGACAAAAATACAAAATGCCTTCTAATTTTTGTTGTTGTGATAGATTTAAGTCTCTATAATGATTGCATCATATGGACTTTACCCAAACATAAAACCAAACATCAAAAAATAAAAATCAAAACAAAATCGCACAAAAGAAAGAAGATAACAAAAGTTAAAATGTTATAGATCGAAGTAGAGATATCAACGATTTTTCATATTTTTTCTTCTTAGGACGGGTGCACGGTGAAGCTTTCTTGAGACGGGTGCAGAGTGAAGCCTTCTTAGGATGGGTGTAGGGTAAAACCTCACATCAGTGAATGAGGACCTACAACAAAAACCTATACACTTTGTATATTATTTTAGCTTGGTTTTTGTTTCTCATGTTGATTTAGACAAGATCCAAACAATTACAAAAAATTAGGTGCTTTGTAATTCTCATGCCTTAGTGGTTTAATATGAATGATGTCTTGATGAATAGGCTGGTGATTGATCAGAAAGCTTGACTACAATTCGAACAAAATTTTGGCTATAACAATATACAAAGATCCGGTGATGCTTTTGGTTACCATTATCAAGTGCATACGAAGTAGACATACGTATCTATAATTGGTAATCCATTATGGTATTAGGATTTCTAACATAAAATTCTTTGATAGATAATTTAAAATTTTCATTCATACTTTTGTAACATGTAAGTCTTTTAAACTCATCATATGTCGTAGTTTGATTACCAAAGGGTATCAAACTTTTATATCCATTAAAAATAATCATACTGATCAGGATTTTATGGAGATGCTCTAATGTATATGGGCAATGGGTGCGGCGCGAAGCCCCGCCACACCAAATAGAAAATTCTCATCGGACCCGATGCGTAGCACGAGTATATCCATTAAAAATAATCATACTAATCAAGATTTTCTAAAGATGCTCTAATGTATTTGGGCAACGGGTGCAGGGCGAAGCCCCACCACACCAAATGGAAAAAATCTCATCGAAAGATGTTTCTATAGTCCACCAAAGCTACAAAAATAAACATAAATCCTGATGTACCAAATATAGAAGAATACAGGAAAATGTACGTTGCGAAAAAACACGTATTTGAATTATAAAGTAGAGTTCAAAATTTTCGTTCATACTTTTGCAACATGTAAGTCTTTTAAACTCATCATATGTCGTAGTTTGATTACCAAAGGGTATCAAACTTTTATATCCATTAAAAATAATCATACTAATCAAGATTTTATGGAGATGCTCTAATGTATATGGGCAACGGGTGCGGGGCGAAGCCCCGCCACACCAAATAGAAAATTCTCATCGGACCCAATGCTTAGCACGAGTATATCCATTAAAAATAATCATACTAATCAAGATTTTCTAAAGATGCTCTAATGTATTTGGGCAACGGGTGCAGGACGAAGCCCCACCACACCAAATGGAAAAATCTCATCAAAAGATGTTTCTACAGTCCACCAAAGCTACAAAAATACACATAAATCCTGATATACCAAATATAGAAGAATACAGGAAAATGTACGTTGCGAAAAAACACGTATTTAAATTATAAAATAGAGCTCAAACTTAATTAGCTAACGTCTATTAAGTTAATGAACTTATCAAGTCGAAAACATAATAAAATTACATGTCATATCACAGCTCTTATATATAACTCAGTGAGATATTCAGATATAAACGATATATTATTGTATATATAAGCTTAATTATTGTAAATCCAAAATTTAGAGAATCAACTTCTTTCTTCGCATCATTAGATACCTATAAGGTATCAAAGTTTCCTATACCTTTTAAAAATCAAACTAATCAAAGACTATTACAAAAAAATCTTATGCATTTAAGATTTAAGGTTTTGAATAATACAAAACCTACGAATTCTTTTACTTTTATACACGTCAAGATTTACATAAATATAACTCAAAAGTGATCTAACTTCAGCCTTTTATCATATCATCACTTCGTTAAGATACCACCAATTTAATCTGTGAGGGTTGGTGGAGAAACAAAAATATATCCCCCACTGTACAAAAGTTTTGCCCCCACTTTAGAGAGCTTCAACAGGTCAGAGCACTAGTCACACTTATTCTAGAGGAAAGTGATTCATCTTTGGAAGTGATCTCGAGAAAAAACCACAGACCTCAGGTACTGCTCGTTTGATCAGATGAAAAGAACTGCAAATCAAATACGATAAATAACATGTCAAAAGGTAGGAACATCTCCAGGGTTGTATGTCACAAAATACATTTTAGAGAGAGAGAGAGAGAGAGAGAGCATACCCTGGCCTTTTAATCCATTTCTCGAAATGCTGCAAAATGAATAGGATGCACAAATGTCTCAAGGACAAAGGATTAAAGGCCTCTGAAAGTTCATACATGCTTGAAACATTGTCTAAAGATATATGCTGCAAAAGAATAGAATTCAAGAATAGTTCATGGAGATTTCAGTTGATGTTATTGAAAGAAAAAGAGCCAATTAACAGTATACTTTTTGTAACTGAATATATTTACTCACCTGAGCAATCGTATTCTCACATAGATGCTTAAGGCCCTCCAGGAGATATTGATGTGCAGCTCTAAGGAGATCTTCTGCAATATCTATCGGAACATCGACTGAGCCTGTACAAACGTACCTGAGTGTACAGGAACAAAGAATCAATAAACATCACTAATTCCTTATCGGGCAAAGGAATCTCTAATCTTAAATACAAGAGAAAGGAAATTCACATACCTCATCATCAGCTCAAAAATCTCCAATCTTATATTAGGAATCTCTACAGCCCTCGCATCTTTTTCCTGAAAACCATTTCCCAGAAAGAAGGAAAAATATATAAATATTAAACCATCTATTTGGATGGTTCAGCATGAAAGTAAGACTTGATAGTTAAACTATAGATGGATCAACGTTATTTTAAGTAATCTCACCCTGTAACCACCATCAAACATTGCACGGAATATGTCTGAAGATGCAAGCAAAGTGCTCTTATGTGCATAAAATCGTGTGCCTGACATAACAAGTGAAGAATGACAATAAACATTAGTACCAGCCATTATGTGAAGTCGTGAACAAACATTTATATTCAAGTGCATAGGTAGCAAGGAAGTACTGAATATGCACAAATCTATGGGCTGATTTATAACCTTCGACTAAGAAGGTAACATCGGAGTCTGTAGCATTATTGACGAATGGCATTCCCAGATAAACCTGCAGCAACAACTGTTTGCTGTCATATAGGCAATCAAGCAAAAAGCAAGAAAAAACAGAAAATTTTTACACTACATTTTGATTCTGTGATTGTAAAAAGTTTGAATTTGAAGCAAAACCTGCATCGTCGGAGATGTAGGAGCTGCATCAATGGGAGAGAGCAATGTGGCTTTGTTAGCTAAGCTGTACAAGGCCAGAGAGCCATCTCTCTGATGCTTCACAGATGTAGTACCAAGAAGCCCCAAAAGCAACTCCAATCCTGCATGGAAATAACGAGATGAAAACAATAGCAAACCCTAACTTCTCAAGATTAAAAAAACACAGTGGAAAAAAGAGAGGAAGAACATAGTTATTAGGAAACAAATGCCTGATTGAACAAGAAGGTTACAGTTTGATGTTATACCATTGTTATCAATGAATATTTCCCTCAGATAATTAGGGGAACAAAGATGAGCAAGAGCCAAGGCAACTCTCTTTGAACAACCTTATCTTCTACTCGCATCAGATATATCAAATGACTCAATACCTATCAATAGAACATGTATCAAGACTGTAAGTATGAAGACTCTAACGAGAGATCTGCAAAGTAGATGCAACATTTGTATACACGGAAAAGTTGTATCGACAGATAAGAGAAACTCACTTGTCCATGGATCTTCTCCTCTAATCTTTTCAAAGTTTTGGCTATGCAATCTTTTGTTGCCTGCACATGCATTTGGAACATTTATAATAAATACGCAATATTTTAAGATGAACAAGAAAATGTTACTGTAAACTAAAGATCTTTACAATGCATACTTGTAGAAATGGAATATCAAATGTAGGAGTAACAACTACGAATAATACTAAAACATCAAATTTAAAGTGAAACATGAGCACACCTGGAAAACGAACTCTCCATCTTGCAACTTTTGGACAGCTCCAAGCTTGACAAAGTCTGAAACATTATCCTATGGGGAAAAAAGGAACATTATAAAATCTAGATGTGTGTTCGGGATAGAAAAACTTCAAACATAATAAACTGCAGCGAGTTTTTTGGAGCTCCATGAGTGTTGACTATACCTCATTATCAGCTAAACCAAAAGGGCAAATGCAGCATTGTGTTGCAAAGGACCATTTTTTGAATCAAGAAGTTTAAGCAAGGGCAAAACGCCACCATTATAAACAATGCCAGCTTGGTTATGGGTGTCCTGAAATGGAAGATTTCTAGTCAACCACATAAACACTATCATACAAATACAATACACTTTGAGACTACCAAATTGGACATTGATTTTTTTTTACTTATATGATGCTACAAGACAGATGAGAAAAGAGGTTGTCATAGAAGTAAATACCTGAGCCAATCTTCCCAGAGCAAAAGCTGACATTTCCTTAAGTTGTAGATCTGTAGATTGAAGCGTAGCAATTAGAGGTTGCAAAGCACCTCTCTGAACAATGTGAACCTGCAAAACAACATCATTTAGGCAGGAAAGTTAGAATTTGGATATAGCATGCTAATCCTGGAGTTTTTAGACAATGGTAACAATTGTAACTATAGGACCACAATTATAACAAGTTAATCCACAATGAAAAAAAAATAAAAAAAAATGGAAAAGTACTAAGTTAAGACCTTGCAATCTGAATCTGTAGTGGTAAACTGGCCAATCAACAGAGCTGCCTCTCTCTGGCTTTCTGAACAGCAGGAACTGTCATCAAAGTAAGAAACTCCGATTATGCCTTTGATACAACAAAGACGAAAAGTCACTGCTTCGGCAACCAGAGTGGCCCGTGGGAAGATTCATTTATGGTTGAAACGTAAACAGAATCCAAAATTACCTGACTAAGCCAATAACAGGCTGTAAAGCTCCAGCAAGGAGCACTTGTTTCTTTATATCTGGGGATGAATGGATCAAATTACCAATCACTCCAACCTGAAATAAACATGAATTTAACAAGAGGATGTAAGGATCTTTCATAAATTTCACTTTAATGTGAGTTGTATTACTAAATGGTATTGTTTAGAGGAGAAAGAGCTTACCGCCTCAGAATGTATAGCAGCATCAGCTGAGCGAAGCATTAAAACGAGAATAGGTAGAGCATTACATTCAACAATCTGTTATTATATGAACAAATGGCATTAAGATTAAGTTTATAGAGCTTCAGGTCAAATGTATCATAGAATGGAGAACCTGTTTCTTGTTTTCGTCATTTTTAAATGCAAGAGTTCGCAATGCCCCTGCAGCTGCTCTTTGTACTTTCGTGTCGGGATACTGAAGCAGCTCAACAAGAGGAGAGAGTCCACCTTCAATCCTGAAATCCATCCACAACATAAAAATTGCATTAAGTTGGTTGAATCTTGGAAGTGATAACTAAGAAATAAAAGCATTTACAGAAACAGACCTGACTGAAGTTTTAATTCCACCATTCTCATGAGCAAGGTTGGTGATTGTATCAGCTGCTCTTCGAATAATGCTATTAACTACCCGAGAGTTACAACCACATTCACGCCTTTTTAATAGATCCACAAGATGTGGTAAAGCCCCGGAATCAACTATGAGTTGTTGATGCTCCGGCTGATAAGCAAAATAAGTACCAACATCGGGATAAACAAGTCAGAACTAGAGTATATCACAGACATATAAACACCTCCAAGCAACATAGTGTAAACCGCAGGCTGAAAGCTAGGGTTGCGTTTTGTACCCAAATTGAATGCTTTCTAATCAAGAACAAAATCATACAATTCCTAAATGAAAATGAAAAAAGAAAGATATAGGATTTCATATCTTTTTTTCACTCAAATTGAATGATTTTTATTCTAGTACTAAATCATGAAATACCTAAAATGGAATTGAAAAACAGAAAAAACTAGGGTTTCATTTGATTTATTTTTACCTTACTAGATCAGGCCCATTATATTCACATATAGTCGGCTTGGTATTCTACGTCTTATATTCTGAGACACCCTTTTTGTTTGTGAAAACTACTATCAAGACCCTTTTTTTTTCCAGTTTTTTCATTGTGAAACCCACGTTTGGAAAATATCATGGATGCATCCTATTATTAAGAAAAATTTACTCATAAATCCATTTTTTAAAAAATTTAGATTTTATTTTTTCTATATGATTAAACTATCTTTTTATATTATCAACTTCCAAAGGAAATTAGAGTTGACGTATCAACAACAATAAACCACCTTAAACCACTACCATTAACATCCATTCATTATTGAACAACAATAAACCACCTTAAATCAGTACCATTAACACCCATTCATTATTGAAGGGCAATGATCTGTTGTATCCCTGGACTTAGTGAAGAAGATGGATTATTCAGTGTAGTTTCTGGAGTAACATTCTCATCAATCCCTTAAAAAAAATCTCAATTTCTATTAAAACAACTTATTTTCATCACATTATATCTATGACTAGCTAACTTTCTTTTAATTTGCAGTATTAATACCTTCGACTAGTGGTGAATTTTTATTAACAGGTTGTAGTAATATTAGTTTAGCAGTCGTGCGCCAATCAGCAGTTGTGTTATTCGATCAAATCCATAAATATCAAGTTAACATTGGTTTTTGGTGGGTTTGTCTATCTGTTCTTGGCCATCTTGAATAATTATTCACTTCCAGTATGTGTTTATTCCTTTTGAGTTTTCTCTATTTTTCTCTTCTTCTTCAAGTTTCAAATTTCAAATTTCAAATTTTTTCTTTCCTTCTTTCCTATCCCTTCTACACGATTCTATCTCGGTCACTCCGTCAATGGATATGGTTATATTGCTGCTAAAAATTCTAGCCATCTAAAAATCGAGTTCATAGTTTTCTTAAACATCTTGTCTCTAGGAAAAATCCCAAAGCTCCACATATTTATCCTTCGTTGAGTTTCTCTACCCTACTTATCAAAATTATGGCAAATAATATCTCTCAATTACAAGTGGTTGGGATCACTTCTCAACTTCAAGGAACCTCCATTCACAAGAGTAACCTAAGATCTCAAAGAAAATATGTGATCTCTGCCAATGTTGTTGCTACTCCTGTTGAAGATTGGTCGAATTCCCTTATTGGGAAAATCTTTGCAGCAGTTGTTATAGAAGCAAGAAAAGTCTATAAAGAAACTAAAATCATATGGAGGAAAGTCAAGCAGATTGAAATCAAGGTTACGGGTTGTAATCTTTTTGTGTTTAAATTTGAGAATCCTAATGAACCAGCTGAAATCTTAAAAAAAGCTCCTTGGATCATCCAAGAATTCCTTATTGCTCTACAAACCTATGAACCAAGGATCCTTCTTATTGGATATAAATTTCTCAACCAGAAATGGAATGTAAGATTCATAAACTAAAATCTTGAGCACTTAAACATAAGTATAATAGATAAGCTATGTGCGGATATTGGAAGGAAAATAAGTGCAGATCCACCAAATGGTCATCCAAAAAGAGGCAGAATTGACCCATGAATAGAGCCTGGTTACCAACAACTGTTGGAGGTGAAGTATGGATCAAATATCACTATGACAAGCAACTATATAATTTATGTCCTTGGTGCTTGATGCGTGTCGTAGATGCAACAAATTAATTATCTTATTTTCCACTTAATTAATAAATAATATGACGGAAGTAAGGTTCGATCCTCGAAGAGCAAGGAGTTTTAGTTGTTGAAAAGTGTCACAAAGGGGGTTTTGTAAAAGTATTTGAATAAAATAAATTGTAAAATAAATTAATATAATTGGGTTGAAATCAATGAAAAGAAATATGATCAAGGAATCCTTCTTCGTTACTAAATATTCATTAATTATTATATCCATCTATTTATTGGTAATCATAAATTATTACCAACCGTAGAATATCAGTTAGATCAGTGATATCCCCTAAATTCCTTATATCACTAAATACAGAAGCTCTTCAATACCAGATTCTATTATCCTAAACCCTAGCAGTAGCTCACTCTAGATGTAATTTGGTCGAATGCATTATATTTTGTGAATTTATAGGATGATCCTACTAGTTAGACTCTTAGCTCAAGGTCTACTTTCTAGTGTTGTTTTTACAGACAATCGCTCCACAGAATCCCTCTGCAAGGTCTTGTGTTCTCTACTTGTGTAAAGAAATTAGTAGATTATTACACTTATCTTCTAAATCTTTACTAGCATTAGATTAATCAATAAAACAATTTAGTTGGTCACCTAAACAATTTTATAATAATCTTATTAATTATATTAGTAAAAACAAACCATAATTATGTGAAGAACTCAAAATAGATTTTTATAGAAATTCAAATCATATTTAAAACTAGGAAATCATTCTCAATCAATGAATTAATTAGCTACACATAATGGAGTTCATAAAAATCAAAATAGAGAAAATAGAAGACAAACAATGGTTGTAGAAGAGCTTTAGCTACTGCAGCCAATGTAGCAACAAAATCCAGCTAGTTGCACATGAATTGAACTCTTTAAGCTTCTGTTTCTTTCTGCGGGGAATTTCGTCGAACAGTTTTGTGTGCATAAAAACGAGGGTGAGAAGGTATATTTTGGTGGTGATTTGAGTACCTATTCATAGCTTTTTGTAACTGAAATTTCGAATTTGATAATCACCAACCTTTTCTTAGTCAACTTAAACACTAAAACGCGGTTTAGTCCTCACCATTCATCATTAAAATCAACGGAAAAGGGGTTACCTTGTGACTGTTTTCTAGCTGTGATGTATATCCAAAACCGAGTAGAACTCTGAATTGTCTCTAACGTTTTCTTAATTAAGCTCTAACCCAAGTTCCTTAACCGTCTTAAACTCTTATTAGCTCCTTATTTCATCGAACCATAATCTAATCGAATGGTAGTAAGCTTAACTTCCTTTTACTGAATTCTTGGCCAAGTTTTGGAGTTTGAAAGCATATAAAACTCCTCAAATTTGTGCATATAACTTTCCTGCTTAATCTCGACCTCAAAAATCTCTCTTGTATTCTCGGTTGTAAACCAATTAACTCGAGCTACAGGTTCCATCCTAAGAACCGTGGCAATCAGTAAGAATCTGGGCTAGTTACCTGGTTCAGTCGTGAAGGAGGAATAATAACTATTCCCGACAAAGAAAGTAGGGAGAACTAGTCGAGAGTAATCCCTGTTATAGCATCCAAGTTCCATCCAGACTCCCACAATGACTCTTTATCACTTCCATGATCAAACTCAAACAGAAACCCCCCTGACTTCTCCATATTCGTTATCTCTCATTAACTATCATCGATCAACAACATGACCTCCTATGATAACATCAGCCACTATCAATCATTATCTTGTCCTCAACAGCCTTGCTGCCATTGCTATTACTTATCGTGTTCTTACCATAATCACATCTCCATCGAAAACCACAGGAAACCCACCTTTCTCCATCACTGCCTCCATCTAATAATCACCATCAGGTTCGTCAATTTTCATCGACAATGCTAGCAGCAACCAACTACAACTAACAGTTTCGAACCCAACTCTGTATCCATCTCAGCTGCAAAAGTCTAGCCATGCATTCGAACCTTCTTTGGCAGTGAGAATGGTGGTATAGATGATCTGCTAGTGATTACAAGTTCCCAAACCAAATCACAGCATTACCTCACTTCTTCCATGTATCTCTTTTCTCGGCCGAACAAAACCCAAAATAAGTTCAGTTCGATCACCATCATAAACTACCAACACCGTGCTCTAACTGTTTTTCTTCTAGTTCACTATAACCCGTGTCTTGTAATAGCTTTAACATCCTAGTGATGCCCACGAAAATCTCAAAAACCCTCAAATCGGAAATCCATCCAATCATGATCATCATCAAAGACGCCATCAGGAAGAAGAACCCTAATTTCCTTTGAGTTGAAACTGTTGGTTGCCCTGAGTAAAATCAGGCGTCTTTAATGATATTTAAAAATGGCAGCCCGTAGCAAAAACTCTGGTGTCTTTATACAGGGACAGACCCACTAATTATTGTTGGGCGAGGCTAAACTATCGAAGAACTCTAGTGAAAGGGAAACTGTGTAAAAAAATTATTTGGTTCTACGAGATATTGAAAATTTATAACACCAAAAGGCAAAAACTGATCTAGCAAATTTCAAACAAACAGGCAAATAAACAATAAGATTCATATTGCAACAACAAAAAGTTCAATTAATGAATCCACTAAACTGCGATCAATATAATTCATGCACCATTCTATTACAAAATATCAAAATAATGTACATAACCAAAATATCACTCGTCAATAGAACTAAATTAATTCAGTAACTTTGAAATTTGTGAGGACACGGACCAAATACCAATTGAGTCATGTGTTATCTGAGGTATTTCAGAGAATATGCCATTATTTGTTAAAAGGAATTAAAAAAATGCTAATTATCTGAAACAAGTGAGAAACCACTCGTATATGTAATTATACCTAAACCACTCATCATTTGGTTGTTATCTATATTACAAACCATTAACCATGCCACTAGAGCTTGAGCCTTGAAGTAATACAACAAAAAAGAATCAACAAATTGCATCTTCCAAATTAGGTCATAAATCATAATGATATAATAGTTAGCTCAACTATAATCAAATTGAATCTTATAGGCATCTTGTGGCGCAACTCTCTCGTATCGTATGCAAATCTCAGTACTGGGTCTTTCGACAATGTTCTTCAACTATAAACAATTTTTATCATCTTCCGCAATGTAACAATGTAAGTAAGTAAATAGATAGTACTACCAGTAAATCAAATTAAAGACACAAGTCACAAACAATGAACTTAAAAGACGAAACTAAACTTATAATGGAGCCATAAAAATTCAGAAATTCAATCATGGATTCAACCCAAATTAAAAAGAAAGATATTAAAAAACAACAATCACCCTTTTTAGTTCTATTATTCTAGATACAAAATTGGAACCCACGTTATCCACAAATCACCAAAACAAACAAAAGCCCCAATTTTCGAAACACTCTTTAAAAAATCTAAATTGGCAAGGTAAAGTAAAAATTACGAATCATAATACCTTAAATTCTGATCAGACCATCATTTAGCTGAATCCCCACGAAATTTGATAGATTTTATAGTTAGCATTTGAAGAATATTTCACTTTTAATCGATTAGACATACGTACTTGAAAGGCAAAACAGAGTAATTTGTGGGTTGGGTAATGGGCTACTATCAGTTGGTACTGGGCTACAAATAAATTTTCAATAATACATATACTAAAAAAGTTTTTGGACCTAAGGGGGGCGGGCTAAAGCCCCAGTTAGCCCCATCATAGGTCCGTGCCTGTCTTTATAGGTATTTAAATTCAGTATCAGCCCTTAGTATAAACGCAAGCGCCCTTAGTGATTCCTATTTCAGACATGTTGAACTTTCAGTTCTGCAGAACCGACAAGTCCAATTCTTGTTTTGCCCATAACTTCGTCATACGAAGTCGAGATGACTTCATTCTTTCATCGTTGGCTTCATTTATTCGTTATCTACAAGATGATGAAAATAAATCCTGGTCTTTGGCCCTTCTTCACTTGTTGCACTTCTTTTATTGCACAATTAAGTGTTAATTTATTTATTTTGGATGATTCTACCTAATAAAAGATAAATAAACAAAACAAACTTAATATACAATAATTCATAAGAAATATAGCAAATAAGTGCATGAAATTAACACTAAAATATATTAAATTATGCACTTATCACTGCAATATAATCGACCACTCTGAAGACTATTGTGAAACTGTTGCAACTAAACTTCACCAAAAAGTCTGTCGCAAAAGAAGTATAATGTTTGGGTTGCAGAGAAAAAACAAAGAGTGGGGTTTTCAACGGAGGATGTCTTTAACCAAGTTGTGGGTACGAACAACAATCCAATTGATCATATCAACCTAAATCAGACTAATAACCCAGACCCTGATTCATAAAGCTTTTTCTTTCAAGAAATAGGAGGAATAATAGGACTAGAAACGAAAACCCTAACCCCTTCCCTGATCCATCTTTTTCGTCAATCAAAACCCATTCTGAATCCATGGCCTCTGTTTCAATCCATACCCATTCTCTTGTTGATTGCAATTTCACTCCCACTGGTATTTTTGATATGGACAATAGATCCTAAGTTACATGAGCTTATCTAGGTGGCATATTATGGTAGTTCATTCCCCTATTCCCTATAATTTCTAACGTGGATATCCTTCGAAAACTAAGAAATGCAAGATTCACTAGCCATGGATATAAAATGAGTTTCTGAACTTTTCCTTGCTTGAGTCTAAATTTGGATACAAATAGTAGCATAGTTTACGTGTAAAAATATTGTGGTTTATAGTTAGTGATTGCAGATATTTTTATCAATTACTGCCCTTCAGTTTTTATTTGTTCCAAGTTTGTACAAAATTTTACTGATGTTACCTCATATCATCTTATCAGGCAATTATATACATGGGCAACAATTTTATGTTAGTGTTATTCAGGAAGCAACGAGCCATGGTTGTGAATGTAAAGACCTTAATAAAACTTAACCGTTATGAAGAAGACGTGTTATTACATTGCAACACTAATTGAAGACGGGATTTACTTCAGTCCCTATTTTATTATCTATACTACACTGCAATCATCATATATCATATTTACGATACATATGGTTTAGGGGTAAAAGTACTAGGGTCTGTAACTCACAGTTGCTCATATTTTTGGTACCTTATTTCAGGTAAAAACTATCTCTACCTTGATGAAAGTTGAGTGAGCCAAATTTTTTTTACAAAAACGCTAAGACACGGAGAGAAAAAAAGACAAAAAAGGAAAAAATGTGAGTCTTAGATGTTTTGAAGATACAAATGGTATGGTTTTGTTCAGCCAACCCAAATAGGAGGATATAAAGAACAAGTTTTGTGACAAGTATCTTATATTTTCTTTATTTTAGATCAAGTTCTTATTGTTAGGAGAACTCATTGAATAATTAGCATTATTTTTTATCAAGAATTTATTTATTTTTTATTATGAATAAACAGTTGATTTCTGATTTAGGATTTGTTTTTGTTTAATTATCATACCAATTTTGACTTTTAGTTGATTAGGATTTCTACAGTATTATGGCTTATGACAAAATACCTATGCTTAAGTTTCGTAACAAAAATAATAAAAAACCAATGCTTAAATATTGCAATAAACTATTATTTTACAAAACTTATATCGTGAAATGATCCAAGTTTATTCTCCCGGTATCAGTAAGAAAATATCATTTAGATATAATGGACTTAAATCTAAATCATAAAAACTATGAAATGTATCATCACATCATAAACCACATAAATAGTTATTCCACTTTCATGGTATATATTTTTAGAGGGAAAAAATACACAACATGAATCATATTATAATTCGAAGGTTTTTCATATTAAATCTGTATTTCATAGATGTAAAATTGATCCTACTAGGATTAGTAATTCTCTGGGATGCATAACTTGAGTCTGTGCAAAGCACGATGGTCGGTTGTCAACCAAGCAAATTTATTTCAAGTATTTTCACTTCACAATTATAAATAAGAGTATAGTAATAAGACAAGTTCGATCCACATGGAGGTATGAGTTGTTAAGAAACTTTTGATTACTTAACTAACCGGGGGATTTAAGATCATTTCAAATAAATTCAAACTAAAATAATAGCAGAAAACAATAGAATGAGAATACTTGTTAGAGGTTTTATCTTCCGTCATCAAATATATTATTACTAAAACAGACTCAATATTCAACTTTTTGTAACATCAATAACCCTAAAGCATCCTATCGCAGGTCTATTCCGGCAAAACTCCTTTTATCATCAAAAGCGCAAGAGCCACTCTTTGAATCATTTTCACTAGATAACTTGGAGCAAGAGCCACTCAAGTTTAACCCAATGAAATCAATTGTATTTATGAGTTGAGGTTATTCTAAACAATCTGGCGCAAGAGCCACTCGGATTTAACCTAAGTCACGCTTCTACACATAATCTCATGACAATATCCCGTCGTTAGAAATTATACTATGCTACTAGTAACAAGGGTCTTTCAACAATTCCGGATCTCAAACCCTAGTTTAGCTATAGATATGAATTTATGATTATTTAATTCGTGACTTAAACAAGCAATAATTCAATACATGACTTTATCAATAGTAGAACATAAGTGATATAAAAGAAAATATGAATACTAAGAATGAATAATTTAATTAATAATCATGTTCTAGACTTCAGACTACATCTCTAACCAATGAGATTAAATTATCTCATAATGAATTTCTTAAAATCCATGGAAAATAATAAAGAAGAAAATAAAATCAAACCCTAGGTTGCAGTAAAATCTCACTCCAAAGCTCTTTTTTTCTTTTCTTTTTGTGCATAAACCTTGTGATAAAAGATATCCCCAATAGAAGTAAAATCCTCTCTTAAATAGGGTTCCAAAAGTAGAAGTGTCCGTGCGTCAAATCTCGGTCGAAATAGGTCCTTGGAACGTGCCAAAACTAGCCAAATCGTGAGATATAATTACACAGCCAAATGGGCTCATGTAACCCAACCCAAAAATCAGATTTTTCATTTCAAATTGGCCTTTCAGTTTTGGTAAACTGACAGGCAAAAACTAACTTCTCCTCTGATTTTCCTTTTCTTTTATGGTTAGGTCGAAACCTGGACGTAAGTTGTCCTGAGTTTCTCTTCCTTTTTTTCTTCCAAGTCTACGGCTAGGTAGAACCTAGACGTAAGTGGTCATATGCTTTTCCTTCTCACTTGATTTCTACGGTCAGGTTGAAACCAGTCGTAAGCTCTTCAGTGTTTTCAAAACTCGACCTCCTACATTCTCAACCGTAACAAACTTATCCACCATCGATCACTGTAACTTCTCGCTGCAGACTCGACTCTTCTAACTGCCATAACCAATTAAACCATCTATTCTCAATCAACAACTCCAATACCCATCAAAATCCAAATTCCATCTTCTAACTTTTATCAGCCATTTCACAAAATTTATGTGTTCTTTGTTGAGTTAGCAACGACCACCATCAAACCCACCAGCGAATCCTTTCAACCATAATACAGACTAATACCAACTATTTTCTATTGAACACGGTAACATCACAAACTCAACTCTGAACTCAGACCCTCTTTCTTTACTGCAACCGAAAGTTCAACCCATCACTCTCAATTCCCTCGAGAATCTCACTGCCATCAACTATCGATCAAACCACCTGCCTCTCGACTATCAACATCACAGGCTCCCTCGATCTCCATCATCAACCTTGACTGAGACCCATAACCAACAACAACTCCATTTATCACATGTTCGAGTCATCACCAACCATCAAATTCCAATCACAGCAACTCACTACCACAGATTCCTTCAAGTAGACTAACAGCAGCATCTCGAATTCTTACAACCACCATTATCAGTCGAGAATTCTCTCTCGAGCTTCAACTGATTATTTCACGATCACAGATTCCCACTTCGACTTTCACTGCCTCATTGATCGAATACCACCATCACACCTTCTCTAGCATGTCCATTAACCTCGTTAATAGCATCATTCTTCTACAGCTTCCATCAAATCATCATCAACTCAATGATCATCATCACAGGGATTCAATAGACTCGAATGCCATCAATGGCAGTGATGCATCACCATCTTCGACCTTTTTTTGCCATTACTGTAACCCTAGAAAACCATACAATCCATCGCCATTACACCCAGACAGAAAGAACCCTAGTTTCCTTGCCTTGTTCGATTTGGTGAAGAAGAAGATGACTCTTAACAAAATGTCAGGTGCTCTTAGGTATATTCAAATTATTGGCAGCCCCTAATATAAATGTTTCTGTCTTTAATAATATTTGAATCTGGGAAGCTTCTAGCAAAAACGAGGGTGCCTTCAGTAATTTTGTGTGTTCAGAATTTTCGCAACTTTGATTCGCTTCAAATGCTCATAACTTTCTCATACGAATTTGAAGTCGGAACTTTATTATTTCTCCGTTGGCTTTGTTTCCTCGTTGTCTTCAACAAGGTGCAAAGAAATCCTGGGTTTGATAGAGTTCCACTGGGTCTTTGGCAATTCTTCTTTTGTAACATTTCGTTTTCACTTCTTTTAGAGATGTAACCTAGTACAAGATATAAAATACAAAAATAATAATAATACAAAGTAATGTACACAAAATCTGATAAATAAATATAAAAAAACGATGTTTAAATTATGTAAATATGCATTTATCACACGGGCAAAGCACTAGTTAATAAGATTTGGAGATCATTCGGCTAGAAAAACAAAAATAAATTTCAGGGTTTTATTTCACCTTAAAGGATAATCAACTCGATTCTTTGACGCTGATAGAAACTAACGATCGACATGGTTAGCCCATATTCTTGACGGTTCAAAGTTCAAACTATAAATATTCTATATATTACTAGGGTTTGACCGATGCCTCATGGCACGGGCTATCACATAGTGATCTAATATTTGTAGTTTCGTTTAGTGTTTGTTTGAAGACAGAGACCTAGTCAAGGGAACTCGTGAATATTTTATGTTGTTTTATATTGGGGGAATGATAAGTGCTTACCGGGAAAACAAAAAGAAAAACATCAGGAAAACAACATATGAGGCAATCCAAAGTACTGAAGTTTTGGGTATCACAGAAATCACTATTGAAGTTTAAAGATAACTTCCCAAGTCCCGTTATGCTTTTTGGTGCATTATCTTATACCTCCATTACTAAACCTAGGTATTGAAAAAGAAGAAGCCTGATATAAGGGCTCCAATATCCTGGAGGGGTTTCTCTAGGAGGCGAGGTGATCCAATTTTTCATTAAGGGATGTCCTAGGGATAAAGTTAAATGTCCATTTTATCCTTTACCCAGTAAAAAAAAGACAAATTTGTTCTTTAATTAAAATCTTTCCATCTCCTCCATATCTTCTCCTTCTCCATTTTAATCAAATTTCTCCATCGAATCAAAATTTTATCGCCGATTAAACTCCCAATCTCGTGATGAAGAATACTAATAAATATGTAGAAAGTAGTAGTGATGACAATCCGGATAAAAATAAACAAGCTAATTAGGATTTTGGGTTACAAAGGGAATTTACGGTTGGGTTCGAATGAAAAACCAAACAGTAACTGGTTTTTTCTTCATGTTACGGTTGGGTTCTTAAACAAACCCAACCGTAACTTCAAATGTAGGAGATGAAGATTCAATTAAGAATTACGGTTAGGTTTTCAACCAAACCCAACCGTAACTAATCTTTAAACCTCAATCGTAAAATTAGATAAATAGATTTTAAGATTTTTCATTTCTATCTTGTATATAATTGAAAGACGAAGCTAACCCAAAAAAATAAGGTCAATCGGACATCGTATGAAGGAGTTATGATCAAAACGATGAAATGTATCCAGGAATATTTACGGTTGGGTTCGTCAATAAACCCAACCGTAAATTTGAGATTTTTGGGCTTCATTGAGCCCAAAATTACGGTTGGGTTTATTAGCGAACCCAACCGTAACTATTCCTGGATACAAATAGATTTCACCGTTTTGATTATAACTCCTTCATACGATGTCCGATTGACCTCATTTTTTTTGGGTTAGCTTCGTCTTTCAATCTCTACAAGATAGAAATGAAAAAAATCTTAAAATCTATTTATCTAATTTTAGGATTGGGGTTTGAAGATTAGTTACGGTTGGGTTTGGTTGAAAACCTAACCGTAATTCTTAATTGAATCTTCATATCCTACATTTGAAGTTACGGTTGGGTTTGTTTAATAACCCAACCATAATATGAAGAACAAATTAGTTACGGTTGGGATTCCATTCGAACCCAACCGTAATATGAAGAAAAAAATAGTTATTGTTGGGTCTGGTTGAAAATCCAACCGTAAATTTGGGGTGTTCTTGGTTTTACGGTTGGGTTCGACATGAAACTCAACCGTAAGTTTCTCTGAATAACAAAAAATCCATCTTTCAAATGGTGATTTCATCAAATTTAAGCCATAAAAAGATCAAGAGTTTAAGCTAGAGGTATACTCAATGCTACTGTGGTTGATTGAATCAAAATCTAGGGTTTAAAAAAAACTACAAAATTTTCTTAAATTTCATTTAGTTTTTCTTCCCACAAAACACAAATTCAAAAAAAAAATTGAATTCAGTTTTTTAAATACAAGATTATGTTTAATTAATCATGATTAGTTTAATTTAATCTTAATTAATTAATGTAATTAAGATTACTAATCAGGGGTGGTTTGGGTATTGTGAAAATATTATGGATAAGGGGTTTTTGAGTTTTACTTCAAAATATCTCTATTTCGTCTTATTATTAGAGCCCCTCCAGGATATGAGAGCCCTATATCAGGCTTCAAAAAGAACAATATTTACATGTTTTGGGAATTCATACGTGTTGACCATGAGGGCACATAAAAACTGTGGTCATCTGACAGTTTAGTTATAGGTACCCGAAAATGCAAGTCTTTTGAGTTATTTCAACTGTCCCTTCATTTTATATTAGAAACGTCTAAAGGTATTCAAAGTTATAATTTTTTCTTCCGGTGGTGCTAAACATACCGCCCATTTAAAAAATTTAAAAACTTCTCACTCACAAAAATTGGGTTATGAGTGGGCTCCACTCAAGGGGGCCGGTTTTTGGGGTGCATCTGTCGGTGGGAGTTTTTAATTTGTTTAAGTGGTCGGTACGAATAGAAATTTTGTAGCTTTCTTTTTTTGAAATTGGTCTCACTGATGTTTTTCCCTCATTTTTGTTTTGATTTAGAATGAATATTCATGGAAATTGGAATGGCTCATAGGTAGATTTCTTGTGATTGTGCACGTGAGGGTGGGTGTCAGGTAAAGTAAACTTGAACCAAAAAATTGAACACTGAATTGGATGGCATTCAAATTCTTTTGCCAAACGTAACGTTTTCTATTTAAAAGAAATGTGATAATGATGTAATGGTTACATTTGATATCCCAACTAATTTTTTTATGAATAATTTGAGACCGACATAAACTTTCGAAAGAGTTTCATGCTGAGGTTTTCGTACTTTGTCAGTATGAAAGAAAGAATGAAAAAGACGTCAATAAAGCATGCACAAAAAGTTCATTCATAGTAACAGTGTATCAGTTCCATTCATAGTAAAACAAATTTATTCCTGGAATGTTACATTTTGAATCTGTTGAATATGAAAAACCCTAGTAATCATCTATATTGTTCACATTTTGAAGTTGTTTAAGAATCACTACCACTATATCGTTCACAATAACAAAGACCCAAGTAATCATCTATACCAGTTTTTAATATGAAAACCCATTTATGAACTACATCAGTGTCGTTTTGATCCTCCTTACCCAGAATCTTATAATAAAATTAATATCCTCACCACAGCTCAACTCCTGAAAGATGAAGAGCAGCTGTTAACTGGTAAAACTTTTTTCTAGGTAAGTTGAATAGTTTATTAAAGCACATCCAAGTTTGAACAATTAGCTAAAAGGTATTTTTCCCAACTATAGTACTACAGAAATACATGGCTTAATGTTAGAATCCGGACATCAGGACATCAGCAGGCACATTGCAGTTTCCTGGTATGCTTTGAGTAAGATATAAAAGAAGGGTTAGTTCAATGTATAATAGGATAATTAAACCTCATATATGAATGTGAAAACACTTTGTTATAACAGGGATCGAACGAGAACGATAAACAGATAAAGAACA
>JAJJMC010014301.1:5812005-5827776 GCA_023531435.1 Papaver californicum | reverse complement strand
CAGATCACAGATATGTGATCAGTTCAGATCAGATCGTAGAATCACTGCACATCTCGCAGTGATTCTACTCAGAATCAGATCTACTCAGATAGACTACATTGTTGCTACTGAGATATATAATACACACCTATGTGTGTATATATATAGGGTCAAAACCCTAATCAGAATCCTAATCCAACTAGGTAACCTAAGACAGATCCAGTCCTAATCCGACTAGATAACCTAAAACAGTCCCAGTCCTAATCCGGTTAGGTATACCGATTCAAGTCACATCAACACACTTGTTTACGACCCAAGTGATTTTACCTCTGAAGTACCAATCACCTTAGCATCAGATTGGTTCGCAAGTTTTTAAAGCTCACTGTACAGAGCAGCAAGGATAGTGGACCCAGCATGGTCCTCCACCTCAAAGCGAATCGTGAAATAGTGATGTTATAATGAACGAGCATTCACGGAGTGGTTGGGGGTGTTAAAAACGACATTTTTAAAAGATGTCGTATAATTTTGATTTAGAAAATTACCGTGCGATGGGCATGACTAACTTAGCTTAACATTTGGTACACTAGAGGTCAACATAATCACCCATAATTTTCTTGTTATAACTGGGGACATTGACAGGGGTGATGTTGTAACTAATTACATTAGCGGGCTGAAAACATTGATACAACATAAATTTCACCAAAAATATGGGGCTAACTTGAATTTGATATGGAACGACAAATCAGAAGCTACCAACAAATATATATTTTAGACGTTACAGACGGAATGTACAATATACTTACACCCTAGAGTAGGATGGACAGTTAAGAGGAACACACACAAAAAAAATTCAGGGGGGATGTTAAAAAACTTGGCAGGATGGATCCAATTTAGAAAAGAGTAGCATAGATTTTCCGAATGGCATGGTGCGCTTGCATAAGGACACCTGAGAACAATACAATAAGTGGAAAAATTTACAACAAAATCACAATAGGTCAAAAACGACGTTTGCAACTATTACAAATATTACTGCAGATATAAACTATATGTGGAAATTCATACACACAAAAGGTAGGAGACTACATTAGTACCTTGGAAACTGTAGACAAAGGCGAAGGAAACCGAAACCAAGACAGATCCGGCAACAACGTCGCATTTGTAGATAAGAGGCTCATTTTACCTGTAGATATTAATGCAGAATGACAAATAAACTCAGGAGGATTTGGAGGAACGACAAATAAACATTTGTACAACCTTGGTTTTTCAGGTGTGTTCTCGCAAAATCTGATAGATTTCCTGCCTGCCGGGTGAAGGATCCGGATATTACTGATGGTTTTTAAGAAACCTTAGACATTTGTGGTCAGAGAACTGCAAAGGTTAATACCCTAATAAGATGATAACACAATTAAAAAGGAATCTATAAGTACGTTACCTGTGAGATTCGTGTGAGGTAGGTTTTATTTTAGGGATTCAAACTGGGAAAAACTAAAATTGTGATGAATAATGGACACAAAATAGGGATCCGACACAGAGATGGATGTGTTCCAACGGAATAGACCCTTGGGTATGACGGTAGGTAACTCAACGCCCTATATCGATAAAGGAGTTAGAAAATCAAAAAATGGTTGGGGTGCTAAGAATGAACTAAATGTATAAAATACAGGATAATTTCAAGATTTCACTAAGGTGAGTATAGTATAACATATAATCAATCAAAGGTGAGCATAACACATCATATAAACACAATTAATAATAAAAAAAACACAAAACCGGCAATGAGAACTTATAAGCAATCAATCGATCTATGATCATACTTTGTTTAAAAAAAATGTAAAATTGAGTGTGATTTAAACATAAAATAAAAATTAATACAAAAGAAAAAAAAAAAATAACATATAAAAAATATAAAACATGACTGCAATGCATAAAAATCATAATATGAACAAACGGCTAAGCAAACTTTAACGCGAAGAAAAGGTAAACATATAATACACAAATAAAAAATGACCAATGCCTAAATATACCTACGAAACTGGTGAGATCGATGAGTTATTGCAGCAATATAATCGATTTTATACCCTTCACCCACAAAATTAGAAGATCATATTTTCTACAAAACGACCCAAATATTAGTTCGAATGGATACAAAGGGGGTTATTACAAATTAGGGTTTCTATGTATTGCACCTCTAATCGGACGCTCTCAAATCTAATCAGTGATGTGGTCGTCTGCACGTCAAAATTATTTATTACTTTCTCACTACTTATGATTTATATGAAGCAAGGGTAAGAAAGAATCGTTCCCACGAGGAGGTTTTGGTTGTTATATGGTTTCTAAATCTCATGTAAAAGGGGAGATTTTTCAGATTCAATAAAATAATTAAACTAATTAAGCAAGTAAGTAAATTGTAGAAAATAATCAAAGAGTTAAGAATATTGGTCAAGGTTTCATTTCATTCACAAACATGTTCTTGTACTAATAATTAGAATTGATATTTAATCTCGTTTTATCAAAAGCCTAGAATACCTTGATCGCAAGAATATCCCGTAAATTTCCTCAAGTCATCAACAAACACATTAAAAGATGTGAATATGAATTTTTCCAAGTGAACAACCTAACGTGTAAAAAACACTAATCAAGTTTAATTCCCGGGAGCATTAACATTCATGAAATCAGGCTAATCAATGCAATTGAACGTGGAAAGTGCACTAATTCAATTTAACAATTGAACATGGAAAGCGCACTGATTCAATTTAACAAAGGTCATGATCCACTTGTGATTACTAGGATATATCACTGCAAGCAATAACCACAATTATGCTACTTGTATTCAAGGAGTATCACATTTGCATATAACAAACCCTAAATTAGCTCTAGATATGAGTGTGAATTCAATCAATTGGCCACTCGATGAAACAAACACTCAATCATACATAACGATATTTATAATGAATTATAAACGATAATATTGAGAAAAAACTAATTAATTAATCAAAGAATCATGTATTACAAAATTCAACTAATCCCTAACCAATAAAAAAAAAAATTAGTTACTCATAATAATTGGAGTTCACAAAATTGAATTAAAGAAATAAATTGCAAACCCTAGATGTTGAGAAATCTTCCCCGCGCGAACCTATAAAAAGGAATAGAAGAGGTGAGAAAAGAATTGGGTAAAAACCTATATATCTCTCCCTCTTGTTGAAATTGCTCTTTTATAACTTTCAACCTTGTGGAATCCCTTTCCTTGTCCAACTCAAACTCTCAATTTCTAAATCTAGATAGTACTCTAGGTTTCCATAACTAAATCAAGTCCACATATCCTTGGCCGAAAATCAGAATCGGTAACTGGAGCCCATCAGTTTAATAAGCCCAAACAGAGTTGTTAAGCTTCAAATAAGCCTGTCAATTCTACTCTTCTTGTCAGGCATTTCATCGATCATTTTAAGGGCATTCCTGGCTAATGATTCATGCGAGAATTGTTGGTAATTACAATCAATTTCATCTTCGTCTTCATCTTCATCCCTCACTGATTCAACATTCACATCATTTCAAAGTAAACCTATTCATTCAAATCACTCTGCAACAACTTCATTCATCTTCAAAGAAGCCAACAAAGTCACCATCTCTTCCCTGTTGCTTCATCACAAAAAAAAACTCAAGAACCCATTCTCTAATTGGCAGCGAACTTTACAATTCACACCCATTTTTCTTCTTGATTTTCCGGCCACAGCAAACCCATTAACTCAATCCTTCTTCGCTGGATTTCTTGCCTTGAAACTCCACCAAACTGCCACCAATTCGAAACCCCTCTTTCTACAGTTCCATCTTCTTCAAACCTGACACAAACCCAAATTCATCACAGACTTTAATCACCAGACCCTTTAACTCACAACCAACAGTGACCATCTCCTTGTCTTTTCCTCAACTCAAACTTCTCTTCTGCTCCACTTTCTCGAGACCCTTCTCACCTAACTAATTCAACAACAACTCCTTCTTCACTACTTCGAACCTCTCTTTTGTTTATTCTTGATATCCAACAGATTCAACCTCAAATACCCACATCTAAAACTCCATCTTCCCTAACTCAACAACGCCTTCTTCCTGGTCTTCGGAAACCCATCTCAATCCTGGGAAAATAACTACAGGACCTATGGTTAGCCGGCGGTGAGATGGTGCAGTCAGGGAACTTGTCTGGTCGCGAACATTAGCAAAGATTAAACTGATCCAAAATATAATTCTTGTTTTAGGTTATATGAAGATAGTGGCGCCCCCTTAACGAACTCGAGTCTATCTCCAACAGCTTGATTGCCTACAACACTTCTTTATGAAAGAGTAGGTTTCCCCCTAGTAATTTCTGTTTTACACACAATTGAGACTCGTGTTCTTGCCAGCTTTGAGTCCATCCCAATGTAGTCCATACCGGATTTCGGTTCGTACCGGTCGAGAGCGATACACTGATACACCTTTGTACTGGAGAAATTTTGGTTTCAAATATCGACGAAATATCGGTCCACATATTTTATGCCTATAATTATTATATCAGACGTTTTTTCCATATTGAACCTATTAAGATATAAAACTAGTATTCATTTTTTCTAACATACCATAAAAAACATGAGTAATAATTGAAAACCCTAAAACAATGATAAGGAATTTATTTTATTTTTTGGATTTTTTTTAATTGAAAACCGGCCGTGCCGGTCCATATCGGTCATTTCGGTCAACTCGTATCGGTGAATATCGACCGATAATTTCGGTCAAATATCGTTATAGCAATATCAGATATTTCGTATCGGGTGAGGCCCGATACCGGTAAAACCGGCGATATTTTGGCCATACCGGCCGGTATGGACTACATTGGTCCATCAACATTCAATGTTGCCAAGTGATGTCATAAGCCTCCATTTCTCTTCTTTCACTTTATGCGACTCCAAAATACCTATAAAACTCAAAACAAACGTAATATACACAAAATAAAAGGAAAATAGCTAAAACAAGCATAGAAAATTGATAATCAAATAATGTATTTTATGCACCTATCAATCAGCCGCTAATATTTTTTAGGTTATGGAAACCTAGATACAAAAGGAAAGCAAAAAAGGTGTTTCTGAATCCATAACTAGTTGCAGGAGTTATTATTGATCTCCATGACTGGATTTTATTACCCAGAGAGATGAATAAGAGAGATTAAAGGGAAATAAGTGATAAAGGTGGCGATTAATTACTATTAATTGAAACAGTAATGACCAAAACGTTTCGGTTCTTGTGGGCCATATAAGGGGAGCATAAAAACCGTTGGATCATTTGATCTGGCTAACACTGGGAGGGAGGGGGAGATCTCAGTCGCAAGTTATAACCTACGTATATATCTCAACCACTGGATCTAATAGCAATCATTTTTATCATGTAAGCATGGATATATTATATTATATAAAGAGCATCCCTTAATAAAGGGAACACCCTTACCCATGTTCCTACTTTATATGAATTGGTAAAGGCATAATAGTAACTGAATTTTCAAATTAAACTTATCTGTCCATATATTTCAAATGCACATTTATTTATTTTGATCATCAAACCATAAGTATTTCATTCCAATAGAAACGTTTACATGATGGTTTTAAAGAAAAGCAAGTATATCATAGCATAAAATAACTACAAAGAAAGATGCAAAACATAAAAAAATCGTGAAGAGAAAGAGCGATCTACTACGATAACACCTAAATCTTGTACTTTGAGATTGGAGAAGAAATGGTTCTCGAAATTATAATTCGACCATTTTAATAAATTTTCTTCTTGGAAAAGAGATACTCCTATGACAAAGGAGTGATTTACCCAAAAATTCTTCATGTGCAGCGATTAACTTGAAATCCTAGATCTAATTTTCTGATGAAGAAGAACTTGATCTTCGCCTGTGTCGAATCGCCGATGTACTTTTATCAAGAAAACCAAACACGAACAAATCGTTAGAAAGAAACACTATAAAAGTGCAGATAAAATGCCCCTAATAGCAATTTAACACCTTATTTATATACAATATTTACGATATTGTCATTTTATTTAGCTTTTATAGTATGATATTTTCTTAGGATCTCAGTCGTCGGTTTCTGCACGTGAATAGGCGTGTGCCCATCAGTCTAGTATACCGGAAAATCACGGCAACAACAACCTTCATTACCTCAAAACATAAGGTGGCCTTCCTCCAAAACAGAGGTGCTCATACAGATGCTCTATGGTTATGTTTCTGGGCCTTCTACATCCAAAACCTAACTGATCCTTTCTAATCCTACCTGTAATTTGCCACATCTCCATCCTCCACCACCACTACGTAACCAAATAATGCTGGTGAATATAAACTTATACGACATATATCAACAACTGATACCATATATCCAACTCCACAAACTACCTCACAACACCCTCATCTCTAACCAACCACTTATTTTACAGCCCCCTATCACACTTAATCCACGGTCATAATCGACCTTCTATCTTATTAACATAGTATCTGATTTATAACTAGGCCGAACCGGGAAAAGATGATACTATTTGGGGTAAGTGTAACTTTATTATTGCGTTATTCAAACGGTTCTCTCAATCTTTTCTAAAAAGTAACCATATTTCATATCAATATCAATATCCCAAAAATCAAAACCCTAATTTTATCTCAACAGAATTTCAGATCTTCTCGTTTCCTCTGCAAGTAAGGTATCTTTTCCGATCTGTTTATTGCTGTTTAGTATGGCATATGTAAGTTGTGTTTGTAGAAACTTTCATTGATTTTTGTTTTTGGTATCAGAATTGGATTAAGATGAAAAAACTTTATTGATTTGGTTTATGGATTTTCATAAAAATATCATCTTAAGATTGGGCCTCTTTGTTTGGATGATTTTTGGTGTCTGTAGATGAATTTTGAGCTGATATATGAATTATCTATAAAAGCAGATACGAATTCTGCTAAAGTAAGCTATTTTGGTTATTATGTCTTTTACTATTTGTTCTCATATTTATAGATTTTGATTACTGTAGCTTAAACTACTATATATGCCTGGCAGAGAAATGTGCCAACTTTAGTCTTGTTTTTGTTTTCCTCAGCAGAATTATGTCTTTCTCGCGGACAGCTCGTAGACAAGGAGTGAATTTCCAACATGAATTTGAGTCCTCAATCAACAGAAACAACAGCCACCAACACAAAAACCCACATTATTGCAATAGCAATACTAGCTACCTTCATGGCATGCCTGGAAATTATGGGGAACGTATATATAATGTTAGAAGTGATGAAGATGCTAATCCTTTGAAGAGGAGAAAATGTTTGAATTCTGGGGATAGCCAGAGATACTACCGGCATCCTAACAGCAATGCTCCTTCGACAAGCAATAGTTTATTTATTGCTTCTACAAGACCTGATGTGAATAACTCAACCATAATAGGTTGTAAACGTGACAGGTGTCAGATAGATGACGAAGTAGAATTTTTTTCTAGAGATGAGATCGAGAGACTGTCCCCGTCCAGAAAGGATGGTATCGATCCTCTCCGAGAAACATATCTTCGTAATTCTTACTGTTCATTTCTTCAGAATCTTGGAACACGACTTGAATTGTAAGCTGCTGATCCTGGTCATTTTTTAATGCAGCTAGATTGTGATTTCTGTATTTGTAGTTTTCCGTTTACTTGCTACTTAATGGTTACTCTCCTATTTGCAGGCCACAGACTACCATTGGAACCGCAATGGTTCTTTGCCACCGGTTTTTTGTTCGAAGATCACATGCTTGTCATGATAGATTTGTGAGTTTCTATACTTTGCGTTTAGCTAGTTGAGTTTTAGAAACAGTTACAATAACAACCATTATACTTTGGGGATTGTTGTTATGTTGATTAATTGTGTTTTATAAATTATAGATGGAAAAATTGTGAGGTACTCATTTAATAATGCATGCAGTTGATCTCGACGGCAGCCCTTTTCCTTGCGGCGAAGTCTGAGGAGACACCGTGCCCTTTGAACAATGTATCGAGGGTGTCATATGAAATTTGTTACAAACAGGATCTTAACTTCTTTCCTTACCTTCT
The DNA here is from genome assembly GCA_023531435.1 of Papaver californicum. NCBI lineage: Eukaryota > Viridiplantae > Streptophyta > Magnoliopsida > Ranunculales > Papaveraceae > Papaver > Papaver californicum. Next base: position 5,819,724 of record JAJJMC010014301.1, on the reverse strand, counting down.
CCCTGTGGTAAGTACATTTTTCTTTGTCCACTTCTTTGGAGTATATTATTCTATATATAGAACGATATGTTGTGTGTGGTCCATGATTAATTTTTAGCTGTTGCACCTCCTGTAATTGGAACAGGACTGGTTTGAGCAGTATCGGGAACGTGTTATTGATACCGAGAACATGATACTGAGAACTCTGGATTTTGAGCTTAATGTGCAGCATCCGTATGATCCTCTGACATCAGTCCTTAACAAATTAGGACTATCACAGACTGTTTTGGTCCATTTGGCACTAAACTTGGTCAGTGAAGGGTAAGTTCACATATTTCTTTGCATAGTGTTTGTGATTGTTGCTCTATTATCTATAGATTGGTTCTTTCTCTATTATCAAAAGATCGCATGTGATGTTATATATTTCACAAGTTCTTTATTTAGTGACGTATATGAAGGCGTAAACCAATAGCTGAGGTTATCATGGGGTGGTCATTAATCAAGTTGTGGCAGGCAGTTTGTTCTTTTCTTTTTATATATAGTGCAGCAGCTCCATACGTCTTGAAATTGTAGAAGAGAATACATAGCTGGTAAGTTTTGTGTTAATGATTACCATGGATCCCCACAGTCTCATTTGCCGCTCTTATTCTTTGCCTCTTGATCATTCAGGATCAGCTATTTACCCATGCAATATACCCACCGAAATATATAACTTTTTTACTTCTGAATTTTTATACTATACCACTTTTGCATGATTTTTTACTTCCCTCTCTAACTTAATTTGGCTGATGGTATCTGATAGGTAAGAAACTGATGAGACTATTTTAGTGTTTCACATGGTTTTAAATAGGCCACAAGAAGTAGATTTTGGGGAGCAAGTTTGTTAATGTTTTTTTTCTCATGTTGTTTCTCTATGATTGCCTTCTTTTGATATTTTTTATGGTTTTTTAAAAATAGCACCAGGCCTTGCTCCCTATATTCCCAGTTTTCTTGATTTTCAAATCTTGGCCAGGACCTGGAGCTTAAATAAGAGGGATTATATGGAAGTTTATCTCTTTGTAGGATAAATTGTCACCCATTGTAAAATAGCCTTTACATTTGTGTTTTATTTACTTTTTTGGCCCATTTTAGGCAAACCGAACCTAATTTCTATGTTGTGGCATATTGATTTTTGTCATGGCATATTAATTGCAGGATCTTCACAAGAATAGCGTGCTCACCTTATGATATTCTTATCTGGCGATTTGATATGATTTTCATGCATGGAAAGTTTTGTTTTACGCCTGAAGTTGGACTGCTGATGTGTTTGTGGATAGCTTTTTTTATGAGAATCTTTTACCATTGTGGTCGTTGGTTACTGGATTAACCACCGACCTATCACAACCAGTTTATAATATCTCACCCTTAGGGATTTTCTCTGACTGCTGTGGTTTTCTCTAGAAACTGGAAGCTGTCTAGCATTGTTTTCTGTCCCCACAGTGCCATGAAACTTGTCTGGACCACATATTTTCATAAATGGACCATACGAAAAAATTATGTCACAGACTACTATATTAATTGCTTAAAAGCAGTATTTTTTTTGACGGCTAGGGCGATTTTGGTCTATTTTCTTCGGATATGATGTATCTAAAAATGTTTCTTTAACTGGAGCTCTCAGATATTATTGTGAAATGGATATAGGTTGTTTATGGACTTATTTGAGCTATTACTATGTATGAGTCTTCCTTCCGACACAATACTCCATTCAGTTTTGGGTTAGGTGTTATTTCTCTACTTCGGTTGATGGGCTTCTCTTTTGTTTACGGATCAGTCTATTGTCTTTAGACTTACATCAGACTATTATCTTTCAAAAATGTTCCATAGGAGGCCACATCTCCAACTTCTATTCTAATGTTGGAGTCAAGGTAACGTTTTCTGTATATATTTGTATTCTTTGAATGTAGGTAAAATTGAACCGTAATTTTACCAGGTAGCATAATTTGCCATTGAGATTGTCAGCCATTGAGCCAGTTGGAGTAGGTATATGGTATATCTAGGCAGATGTCAAAAGAAGTCACGCATCTAATGACTTAGCAGGAGCATGCTAAAAAAGTAAAGCCAAGGGTCCTAGGAGACATGTTTTGATTTTAGAAGCCAAGAACGTAATTGTGTCTCTAGCGCAGCCAAATTTGAATCAGCAGGAACATTCTTCATACAATTGTTCTTTGTCTCTTTGGTTATAATACTGTTTTTAAAATAGTCTGGGAAACAGAAGAATAAGAAATGGTACTTAGTTTTTGACATTTGACCTCCCAGATGGACACACTCATCTTATTTTGTCTATTTGTTCATTCCCACTTTTTTCCTATCTTTTTTTTCTTTGCCCCTCTGTTCCTTCTTTCTGCTAATGCTTTTCATGCTTACAAGTTTTTTTGCATTTCAAAGTTCCCAATGGATTTGATTATATGTGACCCAATTGACAGATATCCATTGACGTCACCGGTTTACCTTTGGGAATTTATGTATGTCCAACTTTACTTTGGATGAAATGTTGATCAGTTTTGTTACAGTTGAAGTTTTTGATTTGAGATAGCTTGCATCTTCTGGAGTCAAATACTGGTTACATAGTATGATGAATGTACGTGCCTTTACAAACATTGTAACATTTATAGTATTGGGGTATACTATGACATGGTGCAGCATCTGTGTTTTCTACTTGATGCTTTTATGGGCACCTCTGTCAGTTTAGTCCACATGAAAGTTGGCCTCTATCATCACTCATTTTGGCACTGTGGCCATGAGTTGTGCCTGTCTAGGTTGTTAGTAGTGCTTCTGCATGAGTGTGAAATCATGCTCCTTTCACATGACATTATTTTATTTTATTTTTGATCGTTGAAGAATTTGGTGATGACGAGTTTTGAACTCAGGTCACTAATATCATCACCCAATGACTTAACCATTATACTACAGTGACATCGGCTTCACATAACATTATTGAAAAGAAGAAACTGGCACGACCTTTGAGAAAGTTTCAGTCATAAATAATCATCCGACAAAATTATGTGTCTGATGAATAATGGGAATGTGCCTTCCCCCGAAGGACAATTAGGTCTTGGAGCTGACTCGTTGTTTTAGTAGTTATGACAAATTTTGGTATTGTTTCTGAAAATTTGTTAGCATTTCTGAAGATTCTCGGGAAAATATTCCTTCTGATGGCTGCTTTCATAGTTGGTAAGAATAAGAACGCTTAAGGGCTCGACTTTCTTGACTATGTCTATTTCGTTATTGATTTAAATAAACCGTCTTTATTTGGGACTATTGTGGATTTGTTTGTGTAAATTACCATATGGAATATTGCATGTTCATAAGAGTTCAGTAGACACTGGTTTGCTTTATTTCTTCATCCTTCTTGGGGGTGCTTGGTATAATGGCTTGGTCTACGTAGCTTTAGTGAGAAGTTATTTATGTATTAAACTAAGATTCTAATGCGCAGGCTTCGGAGCTCACTTTGGCTTCAGTTTAAACCTCATCATATTGCTGCTGGTGCTGCATATCTTGCTGCAAAGTTCCTTAATTTTGATCTCGCAGCTTACCAAACAATGTTGCATGAGTTCCATACAACACCTTCTATTGTGCAAGGTACCTTACCTCTTTACTTCTATTATATTTTAATGTCTAAGCAAGAAAGTATTGGAAAGAACCGGCTTTAGACTTTAGTTTTATTTGATGCTTTTAGGTTGACTGATGATAAATACAAGAAAATAACTTCCCTTTGGGTTACCTAAGAATAAAAACATTGTTTTTCCTTGTAAAACTTGCAGTTCTGTGTACACAGTATATTCTAAAAATCTTTAGGATATGTTTTGAAGTATATTCTAAAAATCTTTAGGATATGTTTTGATGCCCTTCAGTATTTCTATTATAATGGTATGAAAAATTTATTTATTTTCCTCTTTCCTGCTGTTCTCCATTTGGAACTAAAATGATCATGCTTATTTTTTCCGGTGCAGATGTGGTCCAACAGCTGATGGAGCTCTTTTAGAGCGTCCACAACGGGACGATCATAAGGCTGACTAAAGATCAGTTTTGATCTTTACTCCGAAAAAGTGAGGTGTAGTGGGTCGATCAAAAGTAGTGGATAGGCGAAGAAATCGACTGTAGCTGATGAAAAGTAGTCATTTTTCCCGACTAAACAGGTTATAGTCGAGCGGGCTCCTAGTGTACCGCTTGATGCAAGCGGCGTCGTAGCAATTCGCCCAGAGCCAAGCGTTATTCTGGGACAACGTTCAGAAACATGGGCGGTAAGCTAGTAGTTCGCCTGATCAAGCGTTATTCTGGGGCTTCGTCTGATGAAACGGGGTACTAGGATTACGCCCACACACAAGCGGGCTGCTGGAACACCGCTCAGTTGGAGCGCATTGCTAGCATGCCGCCTACTATCTAGCGTGGTGCTAGCACTCCGCCTATACTTAAGCGAGGCGCTAAGACGCCGCTCGCTTCTAGGCGCGTCCCTAGGAGTCTGCCTGATTGAATTTTAACCGTTTTCTTACCGTTGATCAACGGTTATAATTTGTATTCTGATACACCTACAAATAAATGAATTTATATCTATCATTCCCATTTCAAATCCATATCTTTTATATTTCATAGAAAATTTTTAATCTCTCGTTTTCATATAATGTCGGGTTACGAAAATTTTAGGCTTAATGTACAGAATTTTACCATAGAGGAAGATTTATCCTTATGTCGAAACATAGTCTTACATTATCCAACAAGGGGTCATGAACGTCGGATGAATGGTTCAAAGAGCATGCAATGGTTAGAAGATATTCATGTTAACTTTTGTAATGAAACCGATAACCCCAATAACCGGAACAGAGCAGACCTTTTTTGTCGATATGTGGAAATCACAAGGGAAGTACTAGAATTTTCTTATTTAACCGCTAAGGTGAATGAAAGAAGAATTAGGAATGAAACTGATGATAAAGTTGTTGCCAGATCTCTGGAGGAATGGAGTAGATGGAAACGTTCAGATTTCAAATACCAATCTCATTTCGAGATCCTAAGGGTGATGGAAGAATACAATCCTTTTGTGTTGATTATTCTCCGAAGATGTGAAGAACGTCGTCACGGGCGTCATACGACCCGTTTAAGGTCTGATAATAGGTTTGCTTAAGTGTTTAAGTGTAATCTATTCATTTATTATATTTCATCTCCTTTAGTGTATGCCTTTTCGATTCAATGAAATGATGTTACAAAATAAAGTTACTTCCGGTTACAACTAAATTCTGAGAGAATATTTGAAAGTTAGAAAAAATCTCAAAATCGGTTGAGAAAGTAAGGAGTTACTTTCGATTACATTTTGGACTTAATGAACTCCTAGCTTTCAACAAATGTGAACTCTTCTCCTTTTTTCTGATAGTAGTGCATTTTTGCGAGATCCTCCTACAGAAACATAGAAAAAAATCACATAATTCATCAATTTAACTATGTTGTTATTGGAAGACCAAACAACTTAGGTTATGTAAAAGATACTTACAAATTGTTGGATCGATAACCCTAAATGGGTGGGGTTAAAGATCCGTTGTTGTATAGCTATATAATCATCTATCCCTTTTCGGATAAGTTGGTATCTATCATGAATTTCTTCAAGAGATCTTTGCTTTGGATTTCCATATTCTCGAGCATATTGGATGTAGATCCTACCCCAAAAGGTTTCAGGTTCAACTCTTCCAGCTATGATATCTTGACGTAGGGTTTCGTTATTCCAGGTTTTGGTTATAGCCAAGTCTTCAGCTGAATCAAATGTTGTCATGTTTGTAGGTAGAGGTATGAAGTGAATTACAAAGAGGAGATTATTAAATGGAATTTTTAGAGTGTATGAAACTAGGTGTGTGTGGTATTTGGTAGAGAACACAGATGTATTTATAGGATAAAGAGAGAGACATAACGGATAGTATTTTCAAAAACTTACTACTTAGCATGAATTCTCTGTAAATACAGAATTGTTCATCAAATCTGTCTAAATAACTCAAACTCAATACTCCATTTTCAAATGAGACATCGAGCGGCTAGCAAATGAGTTTGTAATTTATGATCTATCTAAAAATAACATGAGCTAATAAGTAAAGCTAAAATCACTTTCGCAGGCATCGCGGCTACACTTAGCATGTGCAGCAAGCCTTTAAACCCCTAGGTGCCCCTAGCGGCCGAGTTTTGTCTCGGGGGGGTTTACAAGAGATTTACCCACAAAATATATCCATAGGATTTACAAATTTTTAATCATCACCAAAATCTGACCATAAGTGTTCGATCAAGTCATTTCGCAAACGAATATGAGTATCTTTGTCGAATACTGCACGTCTGCGTTGGTCCTTTATCATTCTCGAAAGATCAGCAGTGTTGTGTCTAGAAATATTTACCGGTGCACCGTGGCTGCGTTGATCATACTCATACGGCCAATCCACGGGTAAACGCTCATCCTCCACTATCATATTATGTAGAATAATGACAGTTTTCATTATATATGCTAATACGTCTGGATTCCACATTCGTGCTGGTTGTTTGATGATTGCAAATTGATTTTGCAGTACCCCGAAGTCGTGTTCTACATCTTTTCGGCAACCCTCCTGCATAGCAGAAAATTTCTGTTTCTTCTGAGAATCTGGATGTTTAATCGTAGTCACAATAGTAGCTATCTCCGGGTATATTCTATCACCAAGATAATACCCCATATTGTACTGATTTCCGTTGACAACAAAGTTGACAGCCGGTGCTTTCCCGTTGATTAGTTTTTTGAAGATATACGAACGGTTCATCACATTTATGTCATTGTTAGAACCAGGCATACCAAAAAATGCATGCCAAAACCATAGATCATACGACACCACTGCCTTCAGGATAATACTTTCACTACCTTTGTACGCAGTGTAAGCGCCGGATTTAGCCGATGGGCATTTATCCCATTTCCAGTGCATGCAATCAACACTTCCAATCATCCCCGGAAATCCCCTTTCCTTGTTCTCAGCAAGAAGAAGTTCAACATCACGCTTAGTTGGTGTGCGCACGTATTCTTTCTCGTACAGATGGACTATCGTCTTACAAAACCTACGAGTAGCTTCCAACACTGTGGTTTCTTCGATCCGTAAATACTCATCTATTGCATCTCCGCACATCCGTAAGCTAACATTCTTATTGTGGAAGTCACTTTTTGCTGAGGGGTTAATCCAAGAACACCACAAGCATCTCTTTTTTGAAAAAAATAACTATTTACGGCCACGACATCACCCAAAATACGGTTGAATAATTCTCGACGCATTTTAAATCTTCTACGAAATACATTAGGAGGAAATGTAGCGTTTCTGCAAAAGTAATCTCTCCATAGAAGTTTGGCACCGACATCACGTTGTCTTGGTATTTGGATACGTGTATGTGGCCAGTTCATACTTGAAACAATTAATCCCGCAGTGACTGCTTGGTTATTATGGCTCAATGCAAGTGAAATTTCGTCTGATGAGTAATAACTATTGTTATCATCATCACCTAGTGAAGAAGAAGAAGAAGTAGTTGGAGGAGGAATAGAAGAACAAGAACCATAGTACTGATTGTTATTTTGAGAGTATGCCATTTGCTTTTTGATGGTTGTATTTTTGGTTTGTATAATTGGAGAATCGAGTGTGTCAATTTAGGCAAATTAAGATAAAATTTTGAGTTTTGAATTGACAATACACGGTTGGTATTTTAATGCAAAAACAGAGTTGA
>JAJJMC010014301.1:5725467-5811995 GCA_023531435.1 Papaver californicum | reverse complement strand
ACGCATCAGAGATAGGAAATGTCAGTTGACAAGACAAAACCAAATCATCAAAACGACAAAGGATTTTTTTTTCAGAGTTTTGAATTGACAATAAAAAACTAATATAAAGGATAAAATAAAAAATTATAATTGTATGAAAAATAATTTGAAAAGACAATTCAAATCTGACAAAAGAAACAGTTTTTTGTTCAACTAACAATTCAATGCTAAGAAATTACTACTCTTCTGTATCTTCATTCTCGGACACCGAGTGCGGGGGCATAAACGGAGGCAAAGATGATCTGGAATTATAGTTATTTGATTGCATTGTTGATGAAGATTCCTGACCCATGGTGTTCCACATCGGTGGTGGCATATTCTGAGCATAGGAGCCAAACCCAATGGGTGGTTGTTGTTGACGAAAATGGGAAAGCTGTGAGTTCAACATGCCAACCTCATTTCGTAGAACCTGTATTTCTTCATTTTTGTCAATGAAAAAGTCCATCCTCTCCGTAGTTTCATTTAACGTAAATTCACGAAACTCTTGGGTAAAATCAGACAACTCTTGAACGAAATCATAAGTCGCGACCTGTGATGGAAACAATGAAATCAAATTATGAACCATCATTGTATACTAAAATCAAATTTACATTGTTTTGTTGTATACTTACATATGGTAGCTGTTGTGGGGGGAGGAATGGGTACATGTTCACGACGACGTTGTATGTTGTGTTTAACACGGTCACAAGCATAACCATACGTTTCAACCTCCCAATCGACTTTCTTGGCATATTTATACAGGTTAGTCACATGTCGCCAATACTCGAAATACAGATCATAGTTCACGACACGTACAAACTCACTTGCAGGGACCAAACAGTTTTCGCTCATCTCCTCAACCACGTCGTCGATGAAGTTGGAAATACAACTAGGCGGGTTGCTAGGAACGCCCCATCTTGGATTGTTCTGCCTCCAACACCGATCTCCGAGATACATGTTATTCTTTATCCAAGAAATTTACAATAAACAAATAAACAAATCAGTTAACCGAAATGCAAAGAAAATAAAAAATATTCCAATGGAAATAAATTATAAACTCACGGTGCCTAGCCAACGGAATATTGCCCTTTTCTGTGAGAGCTCTACAGCTTTCCGTCCAATTTCAGAATCCAGCACAACGGTCGCAGATTCCCACGGTTGCCAGGTCACATCGTCTACAGACAACTGATTCAGATCAGTCCTTGAACGAACAATGTCAATACCCTTCATTCGGCTACACAACCACGTACGACATCTAGGCCATTCATGTTCACTATCAGCCGAAGGGTTATTTGGCCGACAAATGCCCAGATATTCGTACCCCCAAAACTACAATGTCATGAAAACCAATGGAATAAATAGCTTAGCAACAAAAAAAAAACAATTTAATAGAATTATAAATAACACAAACAAATTTACCTCTAAAATTTGGAAGGGTCCGGCCAATGACTTTAGTCCCCTGCCAGTGCGGCGAGACCGGAATACAATTTAGAAAATACAGGAGAACCCCAGTCATATTCGTTAACTGCATTTAGATCCTCAAAAGCAGCTAACCATCCAGCATCAATATAGGTTTTTGCATTTGAAAAGAAGAACTGACCCAAAACATACATATAGAAGGCTCTGGCCACTCTATCAGCAAGTATACTATTATCGTTAGCCGCAATCAAAGTTTGTTGATCAAAATATGTGCTAAAAAATTTAACAGTAATTGCATCTGAAACCCACTGGTACGGAAACTTTTACAGACCGCATTATCTTTAAGTTCAGGAAATATATGCTCTCAGACATATTCAAATTGGAACTTCCCTGAGTCAAACAGAACAGGTTTCCCAATACCAATACTAATTCCTGCCAGCATTACCCAATCAAGGGGAGTGAACCCAAGCTCACCAAACGAGAAGTGAAAAGTGTTTGTCGTATCCCAAAAGCGCTCAACAATATAGTCAATAAGAGCATGGGATGAATCTACTTCATCTTTGAACAGTAATCGGCCACATCCTCCCCTTTCAATAATATATTTGACCCTAGGGGCATGTTTAATAATACCTTGATAGGCCTGAAGGACGGATTTGAGGGAACCACGATGTGAAAACTTGAAATGGGCGTCGCTTGAATACGTTATATTGGTGGAAACGTGATCCTCAGTATCTTCCACTACTGTATAGTGTTCCAACCCGGGAACATCTACCGTTTCTTCTCCCATACGGTCATCTTTTGAATCCTCGACGATTTTAGTCTTCTTGGACCTCTTCTTTCGGCCAACAAATCTAGAGGTTTTACTGCTCGACATCTGGGCAAACAATTCATACAACATTAAAAATAAAGAGTAATCCCCACAATGCATAAAGATAAAAATCTACAATAATCAATAAATCAAGGAAAAACATAATAATTTCATAATTACAATAGTAATTATCTAATTACATAATCATATGTACCAACATACAAAAATCAAACATTGTTGAACAAAATTCATCATTAACAAAATACTTCAATTTCAATGCCCCAATTGTACCAAATAACATCAAAATTCCCCAATTGCAAATTCTTCCATAGACATAGCTTTTAAAACATAAACATTCCAAATTCTCAATTTTTTAAGACAATCTAGTCAATTCATCAAAAAATTAACTACAACCCAACTCAAATCAAACAACAACTTAATCCATTATATCTTCAATTCGACAAATTATCATCAATTTTTTATACCCAATTTACAACATTCATAAACCCTAATAATTATCCCGATTCCATAATTACAATTTTTAAAACCTAATAATCTCAATTTCATAATCATATGTTTAATCATTCAACATATATAACCAATTTAACTAACAAAACATCATAATAAAACATACTCTACATTTTATTTACAAAACAAATATAATTTACAAAAAATTAAAAAAATTAAAAATTACCCTGATTTCGCTTGGATGATTGAAAATACCTTGAGAGGAGTCTCAAAAACCTAGGCGGGACTTTGGGTTCTCGCTTGGGAAGTTTAGTGCTCAAGTTGGATGGCGGAGATAGGTTTGAGTTGAAGATGGAAGTGGATACAGGATAAAAATTAGGGTTTTACGGTATAAAAACGAAGATAGAATGGGGCGGGCTGTTAGCAGCTTGCATGGAATCCCAGGCGGTGCGCTAGGACACCGCCCGTCCCATTCTACTCACACATACATCTTTCACATGTGCCCATTCTTCAGGCGTGCTGCTACAACTTCGCCCCACCAGGCGTGCTTCTGGGATTCCGCCCGTATCTCTGGCGTGATCCTAGATGGATTCCGCCCCACATCAGGCGTTACGCTAGGAGACCGTCTCGAGCAAGCGTAATTCTAGGACTCCGCCCGTATTTCCAAGCACATCGCTAGGACACCGCCCCACCCCAGGCGCATTGCTAGAGCACTGCTTGACTATACACGGTTGTTCTTGGGCCGGACTAAAGACTAAAATTTTTTAGTCTTTAGTCTTATAGTCTGGGGCATCCACAGTCATGCGATCATACTATAAGACTAAAGACTAAAAGTTTTAGTTTTTAGTCCGGCACAAGAACAGTCGTGTATAGTCAGGCGGTGGGGTGGGGAGGTGTCCTAGTGATGCGCTTGGAAAGACGGGCGGAGTCCTAGGATTATGCTTGCTCGAGACGGTCTCCTAGCGTAACGCCTGATGTGGGGCGAAATCCTAATGTAACGCCTATAGTTGGACGATATCCTAGGATCACTCCAAAGAGACGGGCGGTATCCCAGAATCGCGTCTGGTCGGGCGTAGTGCTAGCATAGCGCCTAGAACAGTTGCACTTGTACGAACTGAGTGTGTTAGTAGAATGGGACGGGCGGTACCCTAGCATCCCGCCTACAAAACCCAAGCGGAGCACTAGATTACCGCTCCATTACTTAGCTTAATTAGTTAACTTAGCTTTTAGTTACTTAGCTTAGTTAATTTGCTTAATTTAGTTAATTTACTTAGCTTAGTTAATTTACTTAGCTTAAGTAATGCACTAGAGTAATGGATACTATGCGGACTCTTACGATACCGCTTAATTAGCTTAGCTTAGTTAATTAGCTTAGTTTAGTTAATTAGCTTAGTATACTTAATTTACTATGTATTGCTTTGGGCGGAGCCTTAGCATTCCGCTTGGACCAGGCGGCATGCTAGCAATGCGCTCCAACTGAGCGGTATTCCAGCAGCACGCTTGTGTGTGGGCGTGATCCTAGTACCCCGTTTCATCAGATGAAGTCCCAGAGTAACGCTTGATCAGGCGAACTACTAGCTTACCGTCCGTGTCTCTGAGCGTTGTCCCAGAACAACGATTGGCTCTGGGCGAAATACTACGACACCGCTTAGTATCAAGCGGTACACTACGAGCCCGCTTGACTATAACCTGTTTAGTTAGGAAAAATGACTACTTCTAGTCAGCTACAGTCGATTTCTTCAACTATCCACTATATCTCGTCGTCCCACTGTGCTATTTTTTTTTCGGACTAAAGATCACTTTTGATCTTTAGTCAATCATTTGATCGTCCCATTGTCGACGCTCTTAGAAGATTAGATATAGTCTCAGCCTCTTGGGAACTCTGGGTTTATCCGAGGCTCATTATTCATACATGTAAGATTCTTTCTCGTGTATTAGTTGCTATATTGAACCTTTCCTTCTGGAGAATTGATGTATAAAGTTGCTATATTTTTGGAACTCTTTGAAATCAGCTATAAGATTTGGGTCCGCAAAAAGTATCATTGCATGTTGGTTTTGGAAATGTACTGTACAACTTCTGCAACTGCAATATTTATCGGAAGTGCCTATTTGCCGCCCCTATTTCACCTAAAATCCCATCCATGATTTACATAAATTTCATCCTACCCATTTTAATAACCAACTTAGGTTAGATTATAACTTTCTACCGCAATTATAAGTTACCTATCCACCCGGTTTGTGAATCAAAATATAAAATCCTAGTTTTTCTTCATTAAATATTCATCATTTGTCCCCTAGCATACTCAATCTGAAGATTTAACGATGACTAATGATGCAAAAGGAAAATGTCGAAACTCCAACAGTTCAAAAGGTGATATTAAGTGGTCTCGCGGCTAAAAGACTGTCCAAACTCGCACAGTTCAAACGGTGACTAATTAATGACGCAAATGTTGTTTAGAGGATGTTTGGTTATATTTAGCTATTATACTCTATATTGTGGATTCACTAAACCTTCGGGAGCCATGAATCAGAGATGAACTAAAGCCTAATTATGGAATTCGGGCTTTGAGATAACTTATAGTTGGTGGTAACTGATCCCTGAATAAAACTTGTGGTTATTCGATTTTAAATCCTTGATACAATATCTCTACCAGAGAATTATTCTTGTGACACTATTTTTTTATCATCTTTTTAAGTGCCAAATAATCTACAGGATAGTTGTCATTGTTTACCGATCTCAGTAGACAGAATGTGCTTCCTCATAATTCCACCCAAGAAGCGTTACACGTGGAGTAACACCTGGTTGTACCTTAAAAGATAATGCAACTGTCAATTTCTCGCCGGCACCACAGAGAAATAATTATCGGAATAGTGGACTGGAAGAATTCTTGTATCCTCCCGTTCTTTCATGTTTTTCTTCATAGAATGAACACAATAAAAAGGAGAAAGAAAGCAACTCTGGAGTCCATCCCACTTGTTTCTACTACTTTTAAACCCTCATTACCTGGCTTTGAGAAACTTCTGTAGACTCGGTGCAACAAATCGGTTTTCTGTTTCTCCTCTGAAAAGCTTTTACCTATATCGATATCTTCATCTTCTGTAGTACTCAGATGATTCTTGTACCTTACAGTTTCGACATTTGTGGTCTTTGAGCGGTTTTGTAGGATCATATTGATTTTGTAAGTGGATCCCCTGATCGTAACGTCAGATATTATTTTAAGGGGAACTTGCTTCTTCCTGTAAGGTTCTAAAAGCTTGTGATCCCCACCTGGAAGATGCAACCAATAAAAGTTTCTGGAAATGATAGCTTTATTTGACCGCAAAGCTTGAGGAGGAGGAAGTAAACTGGTTTCACATTCTTTGTTTTCGGATACTTCATTTCAATAGTGGTTTGGGTAGTTTTAGCTGGCACAGAGAAATTATCTGTTACTTTATAATAAGGACATGTACCATCTAGATCCCAAACAGAGGCTTCCACTGCTACATCAATTAGTTCATCCGCAGTTGTGTTGACTACCTGTAGGGAAGAAACTAAAGTTAGGTGTTCAGTTATCAAATTACCCTCCAAAATAATGACTCAAAACAGCTAACGATAGCAATATCTTGTGTATTTGGAAAGAACGGAATGAAGGAATTTTCAGTAACAAGACCAAACATTTGGTGAGGACACTTCAGAGCATTGAAATTCAAGCTTAATTTTTGGGGAAAGCAAGCAGTACGATGTTTAGCCTATCAGCGAAAATGGTAACAGCTTTATGGGACTCCAATCTACAGCTTTATGGGACTCCAATCTATTTCGACCTCCTTAAGCTTGTAAAGTCTCTTCAGCTCTTTTCCTGGTCTTTTTCTGGTACTTTTTTCTCTTTCCGGAGTCTTAATCACCACCTTTTGGTCTCCTTTTTTGTTTCGGTTGTAGTCTTTGGGTTGAGATCCCCCCTTATTTTCAAGGAATATATTCTATTGACTCAAAAAAAAACAACAACTCAAAACAGCCTTATTCTAGATGCCAATGCTTGAATTTGTAAAAGTCTAGCCGAACAAGTGGTTTGAACATTTGATTGCACACAGTTCTCTGTTAGAGAGGGGTAACTAGTTCTGATTTAATAATTCTCTTTGAGTCTTAGGGTCTATAGGGATGGTACCCAGAACCAGAACAAATAATGATAATGGTTCCAGTTCCTAGCTATCTAATATAAGCACTTGGCACAAGAAAACAGATAATATGGTTCTCGTTATGTTTGCAAGAAGTGGGAACCCGTGAGCACCCCAAAGTAAGCAGTCTTATGGAGCCTGAAAGAAAATTATGGTGGTGCCTATTTGATGGATTAATAGTTTTATTTACCTCAATGAAGTATATTGCTAGGTTAAGTTGAACATGAATTGGCTCTGCTGCACTACGGCAGCCATAAAAACCTGCTGTTTGGTCATGAAGATGGTCGTAGAACTGACCCCGAAGACCAGTCCAAGGATTTTGAGTCTTCCATATTAGAACACCCGTGTATTTTGTCCACATACGAGAAGTCCAGCCTTCAAGTAGAGCTCTATACTGGATGTAGTTGACAAGTTGTGCCTGAAAAAATAATTGATAATAGGTTAGGACAGTAGAGGTACACAAAGAACGTGGCAAAAGAAAGAAAAATTTGGATGTGAGGATCACCCACCTTCCCACAAAAATCATCTAGGTCCTTTGGGAGCCCATATAGTTCTATCTGATCTGAAACCCCCTTCTTGGGGTTTGAATACGGAATGTATTTATGGTACCTCCAGATGGGGTTTTCTACTTCTTCTATGTAACCATCAGGAAGCTTTTTAAACAAAGGAATTTTCCATCCTGCTTCAGGCATTGTTGCTCTGATGGTAGCTGCAACAGGGATTCCCACTGAATCAACTTCAGGATTGAAACCATAGTTGTAATAATCGTCCTTGAAGAAGTCCTCAGGATTCTGGATTTCATATGGACCATCAGTGAAATCCCCTTCCCGTTTGCAAAGCCATCCCACATGGAACCTTGGATGTAATCGCAAGTACCATCAAGATACTTACTAGGATCATTAGAGCTTTTCAAGGAGTTACTTATATCAGTAGGAAATTTGAATAATGGATGGAGCTTTAAGTCGTTTTTTTCAGAGCTCTGTTAATGTCATCTGGTGGTGTTTGTTCATTTCCTCCAACCCAGAGAGCAAGACTGGGATGATTCCTTAGGAGCTTCACAGTGTCCCTTGCACATATCAAGAAAAGGTCATGGTCCAAAGGACCATCAGGGTTTGATACTGGAACACCTCTTCCATCACAATCTCCTCTTATCCAGAATTCTTGCCACACCTGAAAGCGTTAAAAAAATTGAGGAACGGAAGAAAATTAAACTAGACACTACGAAATTTAAGGTGTTTCTGTAGGCTTTTAATGGTTTAGCATCATATCATGATTAGATTTAGTTAATCTCTAATTAAACTTAAGTTAGGCCAGATTTGTAATAATCCGGATTATCATGTGAATTAAAGTTGAAATCATGTATTTCATCTTGTTTATGCTTAATGCTACATTAAGTTAATTATTATATGAATTGTTCTATGTAGCCAAGAGAGGTGTCTCTCCAACTCATGAGTTAGAGAGACATGTGCAAGCATGACTAGGACTCTCTTCTAGCCTTACACATAAAAGAAATTCTGCTTTATCCATTAATTAAGTGTGAGGAAATGTACTAGTTATATTCTCTTGTTATGATTTCCAGATGATTCTATTTCCAAGTGTATAGTCTATTTTATATTATCATGCTTTGTAAACAAAGCTTTGGAGTATGTTAATACTATTTTTTATTTTTTTTAAATTAATAAGAAGAGGTCTGCTATCTACAAGCCCAGGTAGCTACGGAAAGAAAGAAAGAAAAAATCCCCCTTTGGTGCTTAGTGCAAAGCATGTTTTCAGCATAAGGTAAAGCTACTATCATGTTTAACTCTTTAAATATGGTGACTATGGAGCTGAAATTCCAAGACTTTCAACTCCAAGAATGCGTGTAATCCACCGGATATAGGAGAAACGAAAGGGAACGAGAAGTTTACCAGCAAACCATAAATATCACAATAGTGACAAAATTCCAGCCTCTCAGCCAACCCACCGCCCCAACAGCGGTCATGTTAAAGTTCATATCTGTGTGAAACTTAATATCTGTTTCGTATCGTTCTTTTGACAGACGCAATAACCTGTCTGACAGTATCCAATTCCCTCCGCGGATAAACATCGGTTGTCCATTGACTTTAAACAACCTGCAAGTGAATGGGCTATAGAGAATAAAGAAGCAGCTTATACAGGAAAAAAAACGTCACAAGCATCACAATTTGATTAAAAAATATACCTTCCGCCAGTAACATTATCTATTGAACTCTCAATTTTGCGGAATCCAAAATGTTGGCTCCAAGAGTCAGATTCTCCAAATTCCTAGTCCTCAATAGTGATCTCAACATTATAAAGAGATTGCTTCCCCATGCCGTTAGGCCACCACAAATAGGGCTTGTAGAAAAAGAGCTGCACTGTCCTTTGTGTAAGTAAAATAGCTATGCCACTTAAAGAAAGAATGATATGCCAATTATACAGAATATACAACTGATAATATCCAACACAAAGTTTAAACAGATAATCCTCTTACATACTCTTCTATAACAGGCCATTTCATCTGGTAAATTTGATATCCAAACTCCAAAAGATAAAAACAAACAAATAACAACAAATGCGGTCACAAACAAGATTTTTGTCAGTGAAGTGGAATGCGCTAACAAAGAATATCACATTGCTTACCTGAGGCAGTGTATAATCAATATGTGAACCAGGAGGAATTGACAAATTACTCGTCTGATGATGCTCAATTAAGAACATATTTCCCTCAAGTTCAGTTGATACTTGGATATTCAAAGAGCATTCTGCAATCCTAGCACTTCTATTCTCCAACTCAATAGTAGAATGTAGATATACTCTCGTGTAATTGTCAAAGAAGGATGAAACCAACTGAGGATTGGTTATCTTCACTGGCTGCATTCAAGACAAAATAACAAATTATAATTGCTGCTTCCTCGCGTACAATTATGAGTCTTATTCCATTGATCGGAAAGAGACGAGGGAATTTTTTTTAAGTATGTAGTGCTATATAAAAAAAAGCGAACAAAAAAAAGATCCAAAGAGTTGCCCTATTTGTTTCCTTTTTAAAGAAAATGCAGAATTAGAGCCTTGAGATTTGTCATATAAATGCATCTTATGCAGATAGCAACTTACCCCGGTAACAGAGATAGACACTTCATCCCAGATGCCAGTGTTCCTATCCCTGCAATTCAAAACATTTAGTGCAGAAGCATAAGTTTACTAGAAGAGGGTATTTAACTGCAAGGAAAAAACTAGGCAGCTACATAAATGTTTTCGAAAGCATCCTGTTCACTAATTTGGGCCATTTGGCACAAAAGACATCAGCTGCCATGGGAGTTTTTCTTACTGTACAGGTACTATTGTAAATGAAGTTCTAAAAAGAACTGCAAGCAAATAGTAACGATAAGTACAGCAGTTACCTTATTGGCGTCATCCAGTCCCAACCCTCAACGTATTGTGCAGCAACATCTTTTCCAATCTGTCATAAAAAAAAAAAAAACAATCAGTGTAAATAATATAGTTGAGCATAAATCAAAGCATACAAAAACATTTTTGCACAATGAGGGTCATATTCATAGCATTTTGTTTATTCTTCAAATAACGTTAAGTCGTTCGAGCATGTTACATACCGCAGCATTCTTTATGTTTTATCTACGACGACTAAAATCCACTAAAATTATCTAGTGAGACCAGATGTAAGGTATGTTCATATCTAGTTACTCTGCGTAAGGTAGGTGATACATAACATACATAGTTTAAAGATCCTACCTAGCTTGAATTTTATTCTCGTACATCTGGGATAAAATCTTATCATCACATTTTACAGGGAAAGATTGTATACATCATGATCACCGCCTTGACCCCCCTCAGGAGGAATTGTACCCGGATGGTCTGGTGGATGAACAAGAACTGCTAGTAAGTTATTACCATCAGGATGCAGGATATCAGTAATATCAAGAGAGTGTCTACGAAACATCCCCTTAGGCAAGATCTTTTGGTGTCCATTCAAATATACTTCAGCAGAGTAATTAATCGCACGGAAATTCAGATCCACGTGCTGCTTTGCTGACTACAACAAATAAATCACTGTCATAAGCATCAATCCAAAATTTAAAATCCAAGCACATGGTAATTACCCACTGAAATTCTACCAGAACTTCAAATTTTTGTCGGCAAAATGAAGATCAAGAAATGCTTGTTAATTACCTTTGCACACTTAAAAGTAGTAAAGAACCAAAATGTATAGTAATCCCTTCCAGAGTCAGCAGTGTCAATAATTGCATATTTTCTAATCCTTAGAAAGGATCTGGTATTTGCTTGTTCTTTAACAGTGTTCCTAAAACACTACAATACAAAATCATCATTAGCTAAGATCAAACCACAAAAAATCTCATGAAATTTCAACACTCTTTAGATCTCCCTTGTATCTTGTCATGAATCACAACTAAATGTACTAGAATTTACTATTAATCAAACAGACATGACAACATTTCACAAAAAAAAACAGTAATTTGAACTAAAGATGAAACTTTAATGAAAACTTGAGCTTCAAATTGAATTTATTTCGGTAAAAAACAACTGAAACAGAGTGTAGAGTGAATTTGAGAGAAAGAGGTGAATTACGTTCCAGGAACAACAGCTTCAATCCAATTTGAGAAATTGGAATAAAGAGAAGGGGGATGAGTAGTAGTGAGCTGAATTCCATCAAGATGAATTTCAGTAGATCTTGCAGCAATCCATCCTGAATCTAAATTTGTCTTGCCTAATTTAGCCATTACTCTTCTCCACTACTCCCACCCTTAAACCCTAGAACTAATGTGCAGAGTGAAGTAGAGACAGAAACTCAAACCTAAAATAAAATAACAATAAGAAGAACTGAAGTCAAGATTCTCAAGAAGGTTTTTTTAAGAGCAAGTGGAGTCCAAACTATTTCAAGAATATGGATTGTGAAGCCCAATGGACCAATGGCTTCTAAATAGAGATCATCCATAATTTTTTTAAAATATGTTTACTTCTAAATAGAGATCATCCATAATTTTTTTAAAATATGTTTATAAAAGAGAGTTTGGATTCTAAAAGATAAAGGTAATCCGAATCGCATGATTACAATTCGAAATGATATAAACTTGCTTTTGTGGTATTCCAAAAGACGTTTTTTGATAAAGCAATTCCGAATTGTGTTTTATACTTTTACTTGTTTGACTTTCTTTATATCACACTCTTTTTACATCACACCAAAAATAAATTGTTTATTTTTTAATACCGTGTTTACACTCATTTAATTTATTTATATTTTTTCTATACCGAAATTAATAATTTATTTATTTAAATTCTTCAAACTAATTAATATAAATACATCTTAACATTTTTAAAATAATCAAAGTACACTAATTAAAATACGTGAAACTTAGAATTGCATAATTAAACTCTATTTAAAAATACTTAAAATTATGAAATTAAACTATATTTAAATACCTAGTTAGATATTTAAATTAAACTACATTGAAAGCATTAAACTTCCGAGCATGTGTCTCAAGATTCATCATCAGAAGGGTCACGGGGTTTAGGTTCCGGGTTAAATCCGGGAATGTGTTCTTAAGAATTTGGTAGACTTGATTAAATTGAAATTCTCTATTCTTATTCTCAAAGTATAGCGTTTTGCCATGCGCCTCCTACAGAAAAACAAATAAAATCTCTTTACTATCATATTAGAAGATCAATAATTTAAGGTATGTATGTAATTGAAAAACACTTGCAATTTCTTCGATTTCTAAAAATCAAAGTTAGGATGTTGTTTCTGGGTAAAACGATTTTAAAGGTAAAAAAGGGAAATGATAGAGAAGGCTGATGCTAGTGAGAGCAAATCTTCTAAACCCTGAACATTTGTACTGTAAAAGTACTTTCTTTTAGATCGAGACATCAACCTGTACAATCCTGGCCTAAACCAAGAAATGGTCGTTCCAGATTTATTTCGGTCACAAATAAGAGAAAAAGGGTTGATCTGTAGGGAGGAAGCAGAGATGGTATTGAGATCAATGGAATTGAATGCCAGTATTGGGATGTGTTGAACTGCTATGAAGATGAAAATCAGATTATCTTGCCTAAGTATGAGTTTTATGTGATGCTTCTAAGATGATTGTTTTGTTCTTTGTCAATAGGTCGAAGAGCCTATTTATAGCAGTAGAAGTTAACACATTGATCTCGTAAATGGTGGCAGTTACAGAGAAGTGGAAGAGTAGATAAGTGGAAATCATGGTGAAACCCAGTTCCGCCTTGTTAGGGGGACCTGGTGGTTGTACGACCACCGTTCCATTCATTCATTCAACTGCCGACACGACTTATTTACTTTTTCATCGTGGGTGCACTGCTACACCGCACATGTTGTAGGCCGTCAAACCATAAACCTAGTGAATATCCCCCCATGCGACATAATTGATGTCTCGGGCATGGTTAAGTCTATTTTATAGACCTGTATTATCTGGTCAATTGTTGACCTAGCTATATTGTTAGTTTTAGCATATTGGTGAATCTAGCATGCTTTTCAGTGGTGAGTCGGCCATGTTGACTCATTGGTAGATGAAGCATAAAATGCATGCTAAGAGAAGAAATAATGTTTAATATATCATAGACGCCGAGAGTCTGATTGGTATTCACATTGGTAGTTGTGGCATATCATTGTATCAGCTGAGGCAACAATGATGTTCAGATGATCTGTTAGACATGAGTCTGATGGAATTGCTAGATCAAGCAAAGACTACATATATATATGTATGAAACTCGTATGAGTATCAGTTAGAATAAATGCTAATGTTAGTAGCAATTGTAAAATATTTAGTTTCGTCCTACTATCAAATGGTTTGAGTAGCAAAATAGATAAACTAGAATATAAACTTTGGCAAAAGATCCAATTAAAATACTGATGGTAAGACCGTTCAGACGTTGGTAGCAAGACCACTTTAGAATATTGGTAGCAGAACCAATTAAATTATTGTTATACTCTTTAATTGATAATAAAACCCTAATGTGGCAGATGGACCAATCAAAGAGTGGCAGAGGGACCAACCAATTTGGTGAAGAGGGACCGACCAAAATTTTGTGGAGGGATGTCCGACCAAAATTGGTGGTAGCACGAGTTGGTGGTAGCAGGACCTAATTAAAATGGTATCAAAACCAATTAAAATATTAGGTAGTCAAACCTAATTATGGTAGAAGAGGGACGTAATGAAGAAGGGACCGACCAAGGTGGTAAAAGAGGGACCGACCAAGGTGGTAAGAGGGGGACCGACCATGGTGATGAGAGGACCGACCAAGATGATAGAGCATGGGCTGGTGGTAGCGGGAGCATTCCAGGTTGCTTTGTGTATCATATGGTCTCTCTGGTAATATTTTGATATATTTGGTAATAATATTTATGAGAGAATTTTGATATAAAGACCAATAGGCTTTTGATGTGAAGACCAAGATTTAGAAAATATTAAAATAATAATATTTTAATATATTAAATGGGATAAACCATCCAGGATGGTAGCGGGACCATCCTAGGTTGTTTTGTATATAATATGGTATTTGTAGCATATTTGGATAAAACGGAATTTTAGTGGGATAATGAAACCCTAAATAGAGTAATTTTAAATAACATAAAATAATAAAATAATATTAAAATATAGAAGAGTGGGGACCGGCCAAGCGTCGACGGCATGGCGACGGTTTTTTTTTTCTACCATTTGCTCTTGTGACCTCAATTTGATATGGATGTTCTATACATCCATATAATTTTCTCGAGGCTTCCCGGTGTTAGTCCATATGATTGAAAAGGCAAATATTTATAGTAAATTTATAGAATTCTGCTGAGAAAAGCTATAAATCGATTTAGTGATTTATTTTGATGAAAATAAAATATTTTCTAGGAATACACTAGAATTTATTTATGATTCGCTCTATACTAGTAGGAAATCTATCTATGAGCAATGATATCCATTCAGGAACAAGAATGTATTCTGAATATTTATTTTGTATAGTCAGAGATCATCTAGGGAGGAATTGCAATCAACACCAGTGACATTCTGAGGACAATATTACTATATACTAGTGATTAATCCATATAGGGTTATCCAATCATTGTAGATTCAATATAGAAGTGAGCATTGAGTCATACAGTACTAATATTATATACTCATAAAAATATGAGAGCTCAACCGGGCAAGGCTCCAATATTGTGTGTATATATATATATTTGCAGAGAGGCTACAATGTCAGTATGAAATGCCTGTAGCGAGAGTTTTATATTCTAATTCTCATGCAGAATATAAAATATGGATTTCATAGTTCTGGTGCCGAATCAGCGACATATAAAATTATATTGTTTCTATGCTTCTACTGTTGGGTAGTGACGATTTTACTATTTTACCTTGTGTCAAAAATCCATCATCTAATGATGCCTACATAGATTTTGATTTTTTTTTTTTGACAATTGCAAACCTATACCTGTGCATTGTTTTTTCATTTCCATTTCCAAAATCTTCTACATAAACGTGAAACACTTTCTCCCAAAAATTATTGATTAAAACATTTTATCCAATATTTGGATCAAGGCTAACATTCAACCAAGCTCTTGTGATTGCTAAAATCTTCATTTATACCATATAATGTCATACTTGCAAAAAAAAATTATATGAATTGAAAGAAGATATGAAGTGAATTTTTTTAGATTCAACGGAGAAGAAAAACTTGAAATTTTGGCGTGGATGATTTGAGTAAAATAACTCAATGGTTATTTACCTCTTAGTACCGAGGAATTTAGTTTGGTACCCAAATCTTTTAAAATTAAGGGTTGATATCTAGACCAACGATGAACTATAAATGACTACGCTTGACCTAACCATTTTTTAATGTTTTCTTTTATAATTTAATTTTTATTAATTAATTAAACTTTTTGTATTGAAATATTTTTTTATAATTTATCTTTACTTATCATCAGCTTCGATGATTTCATGCCCAAATTTAACTCGGTTCGAAAATCAAAATAATTAGGGCAAGAAAAAAAAGAAATTGAATAATACATATTGATTCATGTTGAATAGATGACAAATCGTGATTTTCATATTCGAGTCAAAACAGTTTTTCCAATTGGAAATTTGGGGGAATTCATGATTTATTGTTTTTCATCTCCATTAATGGAAGAAGATAAAACAGCTTTATATAGCTTAGAACAAACATCAAAAGGAGAATGGGTAACTAGATTATACAAAAAATCGGTTTTCTCTTTAATATTGTCAGATATTAGTAAAGGTACCGATCTTCCATCTACTACTTCTTTTTTCCTTTGTAGTTTCGTTAAAGCTTCATGTCCTTTGAAATCAACTCAAGTGTTGCATAAGAAAATTTAATTCAAAAATGTCCAGAACAAGAGAAGAAAAATAAGAATTCTAAGGGTTTTTGAGAAACGTTCAGTAGATCATGAATTTTATGTTTATCGCCATTTGGAGATTCAAAATTTAGGGGTTTTAAAATATCTCATGCATCAAAATGAAGAAAGAATATTGGAATTCAGGGTTGAAAGTCTTCTTTGTCTCGAACCCCAGCGTGAGAGAATAAATTCTAAGGTACACATGTCCAAAAACTATTGAAGAAGTAATGAGCCACGATGAGACGAGAAACACTGGAACAAAGCCTGTTAAAGCATTGAATTGACAGCTGCAAAACCCGATAAAGTTTGAACCTGACAGCATTAACGCATGACTGACACGTGGGTTGCGGGAAGGTAAGGCACACTGCTCAAAACAGATAGCCTTGCTGCCTGACCAACACGTGGGTTGCGGGAAAGTAAGGTACATTGTTCAAGACAGACAACATTAACTGCTCGATTGACAACAGGTTGCGGGAAAGCATGACTCAATAAAGAGTAATAATGAGTATTGATGCATGAATAACATGTGTCGACTATACAAGCAGCGGAACAAAAAAAACTAAAGCATGACAATTCACTTTAAAGAGCTAGGTGTCAAACATGCCATGATTCAAATAAGACCGCAAGAGTCATCCTAATCCAAAAACAATAACTTAACTACAAGACCACAAAAGAGTTGCGGGATAACCAGTGAGAAATTACGAGAAACAAACAGTACGCATGCTAAGATTTGCGGGAAGAACGATCAGGCCTTGCGGAAATTACAAATAAGCTTTGCGGGATTACATATCGCACCAAAAATGGATAAGAATAAATAGGTGGAAAGGTAGATTGGTGGGATCCATCAAATTGGCTATAAATACCAAGCTCATAAACAGGAAAAAAGGGTTGGAAAATCTGGAGAGAAATTAGACTGAAGACATTGAAGTGATAGCAAAGAGTTTAGGTATGAACTTATGTAAAACTTTAAATTCAGTTATACTTATGATTATTATGTTCATGATTTTATGACATATCAATAATTTGTTGTATCTTATGATGATGTATAATAAACTGAACACAAATCTTTTTACCCGTGGATTTAGACAGTCAGACTGTTGAACCACGTTAAATGTATGAGTCAATTCATTTTAAGTTGTTTGATTAATTCTCATTGTTTAAATGATCATGGGAGTTGATTTCACGATAAGATATCGTGTTTTACTATGATGTAAATATTTTTAGTTGTGATCCAAATATGCCAGATTTTTGGTAATCACAATTTGGCGCTAGAAACAGGGAGGTAGTAAAAAATTTATTCTACCTGTCAAAAATTTCGTTGATAAAATTTTGAATCGTGTTCTGTTTGAAAATTCTTCTCTTTAAAGTATAATGATTAAGATTCATATGAAAAAAATGTATATATGGTTTTACTCTAAATAAATCAGTTGATGAATATATAAATTTGGTCGTTATGATCATATTCCTTATTTTTATCTTATACCTTCCATAAATGTAAAATTACCAAGGATATTCTTCAAATCGTTGGTTTGAAAATTTAGTTCATAAATTTTCACCAAGCAATATGTTATGTTTATCAAGTTCTTGATTTTTTACGTTCAACAAAATTCTCGATTTCTGCAAGCAGTGAAATAAGTTTTCAATTGAGTGTTCGAGCTTGGTATTCATTTGTTTCCACAGAACTTACAAAACCTATGGTAAACTAGAAGGTTATCTGTTTTGAGTGTGATATGTTAAAAGTAAGTGTAATATTTTCTTTCAATCAAATTGTATTGCAAATTTATTGAGAATGATAAAACCTCTTGAAACACATAATTTATTATCTGAGCTCTTTTAGAATACTGGTAAAGAAATCCCTACAGCAACACAAGACTGAGCTTAGAAGAAATCACAACATCTCAAAAGGATTCACACAAATGAGGACAGTGTCACATAGAAACATGCAAGATCAAGATGCCAATTCAGGAAATCAGGGGAGTAATGCAATAGGGGCTCCTCAACAAAGGGAAATGGTGAGAGAGTCACAAGAGCAACAACCCATTAGTGATCGTATAAACAATTATGAAGATCACTCAAATAGTCGTTCATTTGAAGAAAATTCTCAAAATAGTATTGATCACATTCAACAATTAATGGAAGAAATGGACGAGATATGAAAGGTACAACAGACTTGTGCGGAACAAATTGCACTTTTGACCAGAGAAAACCAAGTACTCAGAGAAAAGGCCCAGCATAGTGTGGAACCATACACGGGGGCAAGAAGAAAGCTCCAGTGGACCCACATGAAGAAAAGTGAGAGCCAATAAAGATCAAAGAGTAATGGTAATGGAACCCGCACGCCAGCGGAATGAACCAGATAGATTGAATTTCGATGGTTCAAGATTGCAAAATCATAGGTTGAAAAAATTCTATGAGGATATGGAGCAAATGCGGGAAGAAATAAAGAATTTGAAAAATAAAGAGGGTGGACGATTAGAAGAAGTGTTAAAAGAATCTAGACAAACGTCATTGGCGCCGCACTTGGCATATGCACCAATACCGCATGAATGTAGTATTCCCATTTTTGAATGATACGATGGGACAAAAGACCCAACAACACATATGAAGTATTACAATCGTATCATGACACGTTGGGAGCAAGATGATGTTTTTATGTGCCGGTTTTTTCCCTCGAGTTTGAAAGGAATAACTTTGGCGTGGTATGACAATTTACCAGAAGGACGGTGTATTCTTACACGCAGTTGACCCGCAAGTTCTTAGAAGCATACATGTACAACAAGCCCGCAGATGCTGGGATGGATAAGTTATACTCACTTGCCTCATCGACAGAGGAAACCATCCGTGATTATACAGATCGATGGCAGACGATCTGTCAAGCAATTGGGGATGTAACCCCAAAAGTCGCTATCAATAGTTACAAGTGGGGAATAACCAATCGAGAAAGCCAACTCCTTGTTGATATCCATAATATAAATCCAAAAAGTAAAGAAAATCTCAGAGATATTATTGAAAAATGTGCAAGATTGCAGGACATTCAGAGGCAACATCCGAGAATAATATCTCAGCAACAAGGAAATGCAAAAAGAGCAAATTCTATAGAGCCGTCATCCGGATCCGGGAAGAGGTTTGTGGGAAAAACTCCAAACATTGAATCAAAGCGAGCAAAGATAGAGGAAAGAAGAAAATTTATCCAACAATTTGAGGAGCGAATTTTCACTAAACTCAACACTCCATATTCAGAAATTTTAAATGTAATAAAGAACAGACAAGATTTTCAGTAGCTGCGGTCAAAAGAACAACAACCCGAGCACACACAGAATTCCAAGGAGTACTGTGAATACCATTGCTATCGGGGTCATTCCACAAACCGATGCAGAAATTTGATAATGCAAGTTCAAAGGTTGATCGATGCGGGGGGAGTTAAAGGAATTCATTCAATCAGCTGATCCCCCACCAAGGCCTAATAAGGGAAAAGCTGTTAATATTCCTCAAAATAATCAAACTATTAACATGATCTCATATTCTGAATTGGATCAGTCATCCATGAGTGCGGATATTGATAAAAAATTACACAAAAGGGTTCGCAGTCACGAAGTATTCAAGGTTGATGATGGGATTTTTGATTACCCTATATAATAACCGCAATCGCACGGCATCTAACAAGTAGACAACGGCAAGTACGGGTCGAACCCACATAGAGCGGGGAAATACTGAAATTAATATCTCTAATCAACTAACCAGAAACAATATTTTTGGAATTTTTAGGTTTATAGATAAAATAATAAAACAAACTAAACTAATAAAAATAAATCTAATGGGAGAGTCGGTAACCAGGGTTTTCAGTATCCACCACTATTTCTATTTAATTACTGAAGTGAAACATAACTCATGAATATTTAGAGTCGCAAATATCACTGGGACGCCCTAAACATGGTGCATCAAAAAGCCCTAGTCTCAAGCATACACCATAAAATTGCGTTAGCGAGAAAATTGTACGAAACTAATTATAGGTCCACAAACAATGCCTGACTATTCTAAGCATACTCCATCAAAGGATTTAACCCAAGCATGAAATATCAAATAAGTAGGCAAATATATTTGCAACAAGTATTTTCAAAATAACAATTGTATACCAGAAGCATGGAACATCAAAAACCTAGGCCAAGCATGTACCATCAAAAGACGTCACAATTGTTTAATGAAATTCAATAAATCAAAATCATGGAATTAATCTATTCAAATCATAATGGTCTGTATCAAATATTTAATTTAATTGGTCTAATACTAAAAGTGGTTTCAACATAAACCCTAGTTACACATTAATTAGAACATAGAGAAGGGTTTCTTAAAACCCATAAAAATAATTAGAAAGGAAAAGAGGAATTAAACTGTCACCGTCGTCACCCGGCATAAATCTTCTTCCTCTTCTTCTGTCTATAGTTATCTTCTCTCTAATTCTAGGTACAACCTCCGTCAGAAACAGAAGAACCTCCGCCTGCGAACTGAAAAACTCTTGTCCAGACTGCTGAAAAAACTCAAAACAGAAAGGAAGGCCCATCTGACGCAGCTTTTTTTCTCTCCTTATACTAGGTTTCCCAAAA
This sequence comes from Papaver californicum, assembly GCA_023531435.1. NCBI lineage: Eukaryota > Viridiplantae > Streptophyta > Magnoliopsida > Ranunculales > Papaveraceae > Papaver > Papaver californicum. Next base: position 5,791,144 of record JAJJMC010014301.1, on the reverse strand, counting down.
GAAAAACCTAGTCTAACTCTCTACACCTAGTTGTTTGCGTCCACAATTGTCTCTCCCATTCTTTCAATGTCAGGATTTCCACACCATCTTGTCAACCTAACCGTCATTCTCCTATGTTTTAATCAACCGTACCTCACTCTCTTTAACCTGAGCTACTCCCTAGGCTCTATCCACTTCACCTATGTCTCATCTCTTCACGTATAGCTCTTTCTTATCTTTTGTTTTCCTAATTTGCTCACCAAACCAAGGACCCCATCAGCCTTCTCTCCCAACGTCACATTCACCTTTATTAGCCCAACACCCAAAAACCTAGCTGCCTCTGTTAACGTACATACCTTCAACTGCACCCTAGCCTCAACTCAGTAGCCACACCAAAATTTAAGAGACCACTCCTTCACGTCAGGTGCGCAGTCTTAAATGAATTCTGTTGGATATGTCAGCATCCAATGGAGCTCAACGCAGACTAACCATCAGACTACAGCCAAACTTCAAGACCAGCCGTCTACTCCAACCAAGCCACCGAAACAACAACCACTTCTCAATGGTTAACATCCCACGTTTTCTTTCCAAACAGCCCCACAGCTAAGATGAAATGATGTAGCAAAACTAATAAGGGTTATTAGCCATGTATTATCTGTAACTTGCATTTTCATATGAACCACTTATTAAAACAATAAAATAGTAAATTTAGTATAATAATGATGATTAGAAAATATAAATAAGGTGGTAGAATTGTATAAATTATGCACCTATCAAATACCCCCAAACCTATATTTTGCTAGTCCTCGAGCAAAATTAGTCTAAAAATAAAATGAAATCCTAACTCACTTTCGCAGGAATCGCGACTACATTTAGCATATGTAATAAGTCTTTAAACCCCTAAGTGGCCTTAGCGGACGAGTTATAGTCTCGTGAGGGTTTACAAGAGGTTTACCCACAAAACCTGTACTCCAAATTTCTAGCTACCTGTGAACAATTTAGGATAGACACTAAACAAGCTATTTAGTTGGCATACTAAATTCCGCGACTACAAGAATCATTACCCTGTATGAATCCAATTACTGTACACGAGTTTGTACTCAGCATACTAAAATTCATATAGAAATGCAACTCTACTCAAATAATCATTGAACATTCATGTTGATCGAAATCATCAAATTCAAACACAGGGATAAATTAGAAGATGAATATAGATATGATGAATGGTGCATATGTTGACTAAGGTGAACGGTGTTTCCCATATCTGTCTGAAGGTCAGTGCCAGGATGAATCCTATTTTTATTATTATTATATATATACATATATTCATTTATTTTCATTTTTTTTATGACTGCATGATTAGATCTTTTGAATCTAAGCGCATGCTCCTTTTCAGCAGATTACATGATAGTTCCCATGGATCCTGCATTCCACGCTTGCTTAGGCGACAGAGAGAGGGAAAACACACACATATTGCTATAAGTGTCAATTTTCATCATTTTTTTTTTGAATAATAATTAAAAATGAGCTTGAACTCAACACTCTATTTCATCCTGGCGGCGATAACAATTTGATACTGGGCCCCACCAAATCACTTAGAGAAACATAAAATTGCAAAAATAAAAATAGAAAGTGATATGATTATGATGATTCCGAGATATGCTTGTTCAATGATTATCATGTTATTTCTAACACCTGAGTGCATTCAGATATGAATAGACCATTTAGCTGGCCACACTAATTCTATAGATAAGAGCTATGTTTCCATCTACCTAGAATGGTTAGTGTCATCCTGAATAATTCACAAGTTTCTAAATTTCGGAGTTTCTTTATTGGCATCAATTTTCGGAAACTCTACCCCCAAACCTAAATTTAACATTGTCCTCAATGTTTCAAACTGTGCAACCTAAAATGGTATGCAATAAATATAAATAAGAGAAGCAAATGTAAATTAAAGAGAAGGGATTGGAACGTCTCACCTGATTGACACAAGAAAAGCAGTATTTTCTGTCACACACATCAAACGATAGTAATAACAAAAAACACCAAAAATAAAAATAAATAAAAAACCTAAAAGAAAATAAAAACAAGAAACTAATAATCTACCTACTGGATATGTACAGAAAGAATCCCCGTACACTAATAACCTGAAAATTTGGGGATCAACCCAAAATACAATATTTGCAAATGATAGTTTCAGAATTATATTATTGTGACACGATGACACTGAAACTATCAAAAAGAAGTGATTACCCCCAAACCTAGTTTTCACGAAACTCGGAAGTTCGTAAAGAACATAATATGGGGATAAAATAGGGATTGGGAAAATATCAATCGGTTTGTGCACGGTGTCAGGAACATGCAAGTCCTCTGGATATTTGGATGCAAAGTCATCCAACAAAACTTGAGAAGCACACAATTCTAACCCTAAATTAGGCAACTTTTGGAAGTCTAGGGGTCTAGAAACAACCTCTAAGTCGGGTGAATGATCTTGTGAGATGGATTCATCTATAGAATTAGGCAAATCATCTACACAATCATCCACAGGGTCATCTATATGTTCTGTTTGGAACTGAGAGTCACTACAAGATTGATCATCATCAGCAGCATATAATCTCTGGGTTGCCAAGACTCTCAATCTTTGTTCCAAACTAGGCGGTGTGTGTTTATAATACTTCTCATATATCATTAGAGGATCATCGTCATTTACCTCATTCGAAAAATCAACCTCATGGTACTGGGGTCGATGCTTAACACCTGTGACTGAACGATGTGGATTCCAAGTTCCATACATGAGACGATTATAAGCACAAATTTCCTTATATTATGGACCATACATTAATTCCCCCATCGTCATCCCAGACGACGTCTTCTGAGAAGAATTCATCATCCTCGAAAAAGTACCTGAAAAGAGATACTAAAACACAAAACGAGTCAAATAGAACTAAAAATCATAAAATAAAAATAAATATATACAAAATAAAAATAAAACCTGAACTACAATTAGAAAATTAAAAATACTAATTACAATATTCCACAACCGCTCCGCGGCAGCGGCGCCGAAAATTGATGGGATTTTTGATTACCCTATATAATAACCGCAATCGCAAGACATCTAACAAGTAGACAACGGCAAGTACGGGTCGAACCCACAGAGAGCGGGGAAATACTAAAATTAATATCTCTAATCAACTAACCAGAAACAATATTTTTGGGATTTCTAGGTTTATAGATAAAATAATAAAACAAACTAAACTAATAAAAATAAATCTAATGAGAGAGTCGGTAACCAGGGTTTTCAGTATCCACCACTATTTCGATTTAATTACTGAAGTAAAACATAATTCATGAATATTTAGAGTCGCAAATATCACTGGGACGCCCTAAACATGGTGCATCAAAAAGCCCTAGTCTCAAGCATACACCATAAAATTGCGTTAGCGAGAAAATTGTACGAAACTAATTATAGGTCCACAAACAATACCTGACTATTCTAAGCATACTCCATCAAAGGATTTAACCCAAGCATGAAATATCAAATAAGTAGGCAAATATATTTGCAACAAGTATTTTCAAAATAACAACTGTATACCAGAAGCATGGAACATCAAAAACCTAGGCCAAGCATGTACTATCAAAAGACGTCACAATTGTTTAATGAAATTCAATAAATCAAAATCATGGAATTAATATATTCAAATCATAATGGTCTGTATCAAATATTTAATTTAATTGGTCTAATACTAAAAGTGGTTTCAACATAAAACCTAGTTACACATTTATTAGAACATAGAGAAGGGTTTCTTAAAACCCATAAAAATAATTAGAAAAGGAAAAGAGAAATTAAACCGTCACCGTCGTCTCCCGGCACAAATCTTCTTCCTCTTCTTCTGTCTATAGTTATCTTCTCTCTAATTCTAGGTACAACCTCCGTCAGAAACAGAAGAACCTCCCCCTGCGAACTGAAAATCTCATGTCCAGACTGCCGAAAAAACTCAAAACAGAAAGGAAGCCCCATCTGACGCAGCTTTTTTTTTCTTCTTATACTAGGTTTCCCAAAAGAAAAACCTAGTCTAACTCTCTACACCTAGCTGTTTGCGTCCACAATTGTCTCTCCCATTCTTTCAATGTCAGGCTTTCCACACCATCTTGTCAACCTAGCCGTCCTTCTCTTATGTTTTAATCAACCGTACCTCACTCTCTTTAACCTGAGCTACTCCCTAGGCTCTAGCCACTTCACCTATGTCTCATCTCTTCACGTATAGCTCTTTCTTATCTTTTGTTTTCCTAATTTGCTCACCAAACCAAGGACCCCATCAGCCTTCTCTCCCAACGTCACATTCACCTTTATTAGCCCAACACCCAAAAACCTAGCTGCCTCTGTTAACGTACATACCTTCAACTGCACCCTAGCCTCAACTCAGTAGCCACACCAAACTTTAAGAGACCACTCCTTCACGTCAGGTGCGCAGTCTTAAATGAATTCTGTTGGATATGTCAGCATCCAATGGAGCTCAACGCAGACTAACCATCAGACTACAGCCAAACTTCAAGACCAGCCGTCTACTCCAACCAAGCCACCGAAACAACAACCACTTCTCAATGGTTAACATCCCACGTTTTCTTTCCAACAACCCCACAACTAAGATGAAATGATGTAGCAAAACTAATAAGGGTTATTAGCCATGAATTGTCTGTAACTTGCATTTTCATATGAACCACTTATTAAAATAATAAAATAGTAAATTTAGTATAATAATGATGATTAGAAAATATAAATAAGGTGGTAGAATTGTATAAATTATGTGCCTATCAATTGCGGGAAGAGTTACTGAAGTATGGGAAGAATGGATGGCATCCCCGTTAACTTTTTCTGCAGACGAGGTGGACCAAGAGATTGAAATGCACAATGATCCGTTGGTACTTACACTGCTTGTATCTGGATGGAATATAAGGAAAATTCTTATGGATGGGGGCATCTCTCTTAATGTTTTGTTTTATGATACTTTTCAGAGTATGGGTTTAAAAGATGATCAGCTAACGCCTTCTTTTTATTCAGTTTATGGGTTTAACTGTTTAGCTTCAAAACCGAAAGGGGAAATTTCGCTTGACGTTACAGCTGGTCCGATAAGTATTCTAACTAAGTTCAGCGTAGTGGAGGCTCCATCTCCATACAACGCCATCGTTGTTAGACACTGGGTCCATCAATTGAAAGGGGTAACTTCAACGTATCACCAATACTTGCGGTTTCCAACACCGCAAGGGGAGATGGAGATAAAAGGAGATCAAAATGAAGCAAAATCTTGCATTCTAGCAGAAGTCCGCATGAATAAAGAGTGACAACAGCAGCAATAAAATAAGAAAAAGAACGCAAGATAAAGGCTAAAGAAGAAGCCTTGAACCAATATATGATTAAGACTGTGGGAAATAAAGCAATAGATGAAGCAAATGAAGGTATTACAATAAAGGAAAGCATGCCAAAAATTGATGAAGGTAGTATTCCAGCATAGCAATCAAAGGGAGTTCCCACACTTTTAGGAGCTCCCAAACCCACCTTTACATCAATCGAAGAATCCAAAAATATTAACATAGGAACAGAAGAACTTCCCAAGATGATAAAAATTGGAACGTTGATGGAAACGGAAAGGGAGCATAATTTGGTTATTCTACTTAAAGATTTTGTGGACATTTTTGCATGGAAGATGGAGGACATGCCGGGCATCGATCCAAATATTGTACGACATGAGTTACATATACATCCGGAAGCTACACCTTTTCGGCAACGCATACGTAAAGTTGCGCCTGAACATCATTTGCCAGTTGAAAGAGAGTTAAAAAAGCTTATGGATGCGGGATTCATTCGAGAGGTGCGGTATCCAACTTGGATTTCAAACATGGTGATAGTACCAAAAAAGGAATGGCGGAGTAAGAATTTGCATAAACTTCACCAATTTAAACAAGGCATGTCCAAAAGATAGTTATCCGCTTCCCAGCATTGATCAGTTGGTGGACGTTGTTGAAGGTCATGAGGCTTTATCCTTTATGGACGGAAAATCAGGGTACAATCAAATTGCTCTAGCAGAAGAAGATCAAGAACACATTGCGTTCTTCACTCCACACGGATTATACTGTTATACCAGAATGCCATTTGGGCTGAGAAATGCAGGAACATCTTATCAACGGCTCGTAGACGCAATTTTTAAACCATGGATAGGCCGCACACTCGAAGTTTATGTAGATGACATGCTGATAAAAAGTAAATTTTCAAAGGATCATTTACAAGATTTGAAAGAGATATTTGAAGCCTTGCGAAAATTCAGAATGAAAGTTAATCCCGATAAGTGCATTTTTAGGGTTACGTCAGGGAAATTTTTGGGGTACTTGGTTACCAAAAGAGGAATTGAAGTTGATCCGGCAAAGATTCAAGCCATTGTTGATATGCCATCTCCGACGAATGTAACTCTTTGACGCATTGAAAAAAAAGAATAAATTTGAATGGAACGAGGTTTGTGAGCAAGCCTTTTCAAGTATTAAAGTTTATCTCGCCACATTGCCCGCATTACAAAAGCCAGAACCTGAAGAGGTGCTTTCCTTGTACATAGCCGCAACAAAAGATGCTATAAGTGCGGTATTGGTGCGAACAAATAAAAAGGTAGAAAAACCCGTATATTACATCAGTAAAACTCTAAACCTCGCAGAAAGAAATTACACGAAAATTGAACAGTTAATCTTGGCACTGGTTTTTGCTACCCAGAAATTACGTACATATTTTTTGACACACTATGTGCGGGTACCAAGCAAAGCTCCGTTGGAATCTGTACTGAAGAATGTGGGAAAAGTTAGAAGGATAGCAAAATGGAATGTACAAATCGAACAGTTCCACATATTATTAGAGTTACAAACTGCACAGAATTCGCAAGTCCTAGCTGATTTCCTTGCGGATTTTCTGTTAGATGATGATTTTGAAATTCAAGGTTTACCCGGTTTCGAAGAGGATGATCCTCAAGATATCTTAAACTCTGTAAATTCCCAAAGATGGGAAGTATTTGTTGATGGGGCCAGGAACAAAGAAGGTGCGGGAATTGGAATTGTAGTTACGACTCCTACAGGAGATCAAATGGCACATTCATTCCGACTTGAGTTCGATGAACATACAAACAATATAGTGGAATATGAGGCTGTGGTTCATGCCCTTAGGCTCATCATTGAATTGGGGATAAGCGATTTCCGACTCACAACTGATTCACAATTAATAATTCGACAGGTTGAGTTAAAATAGCAAGCGCTTGAAGACCTGGTAGAATACAAAAATCTTGTGCAAAATCTGGCGCTTCAGGTTCCAAATATAACCTTTCGGCATCTGTCCAGAGATAAGAATCGTCATGCTGATGCGTTAGCATTTATTTCTTCAATGATAAAGGATCAGAATACATTAGCAGTAAAAATTGGGCGTATTTATGAACCATCAATCAAGTTGTGGGCAGTTGAAAATATGGAAGAAAAGTGGATGAAGATATTGAAGATGCAATTGTACAAGATGATGCAAGTTTCCCACGAAAAACAGAGAATGATTTAACCAGAGAAGATTGAGAATTTCAATACATCAATATTTTCAAAATGGGATATTACCCGCAAGCACTAAAGAGGCAAGAAAGGTGCAATCAAAGTCTGTGAATTATCAATTGCGGGATAGAATTCTGTACCGTAAATCCTTTTTAGGGCCTTTACTTCAATGTTTATCACGAGAGCAAGGGCTACGAATTCTCAAAGATATACATTATGGAGATGCGGGAAATCATAGTGGAAGACGATCACTGGTTTTAAAAGCAAAAACGCAAGGATATTATTGGCCATTTATGCATAAAGATGCGGAAAATATGGTAAAAAGATGTGAAGAATGTCAGCGCTATGCGAAAAGAATAAAGGCTCCCGCAACAGAATTTAATTCTGTACTCAGCCCTTGGCCATTTGCAAAATGGGGGATAGACATTGTTGGACCACTAGTGGAAGGTACCCAAAAAAGAAAATACTTGATTGTGGCTACATACTATTTTACTAAATGGGTTGAGGCCAAAGCTCTTGCATACATTAGAGATACCGATGTTGTTAAATTCTTATTTGAGAATATAATCTGTAGATTTGGAATTCCGATGGCCATAGTCTCGGATAATGGACATCAATTACAAGGGAAAAATATAGATATGCTTTTCGAAGCATTTAACATTCAAAAGAATAAGTCTACTCCGCTCTATCCGCAAAGCAATGGGAAAGTTGAAGCAACAAATAAAACAATTGCTGTGAATTTAAAGAAAACTCTAGATGGCCACCATAAGCCGTGGTGTGAACAGCTTCCTAATACATTATTGGCATACCGCACAACAAGAAGGGAATCCAATGGAGAATCACCGTTTCTTCTTACTTACGGAACAAAAGAAGTTATTCCAACGGAAGTCATTCTACCCACTACAAGAACAGAAGCATGGGAGAAAAATTTAAATTCATATTTAATGCTTGAAAAGTTGGATGACTTAGAAGAAAGAAGAGAATTTACGCTTCAAAAAATGGAAAATTAGCAAAGAAGACTGGCAAGAGAATACAGTAAGAAAGTAAAGTTGCGGAATTTTGTGGAAGGACAATATGTTCTGCGGCAAATCCCGGAATACCAAAGAGACAAAAAATCAGGAAAATTTGCACCTACATGGGGAGGACCTTATATTATACAAGGCATTGTGGGACAAGGATCATATCATTTGCGGAATATGGATGCAGGAATTCTACAACATCCGTGGAACACACAGTATCTCAAACCATACTATCCTTGATCAATAATGCAATTGTGCAATAGTTGGCGCTCATAATAGGTAAAGCATATCAAATGCAATCTCTCTAGAAGATCTAAATAAATGTCTATGACTATAGGATTTTTCTCCATAGAGATGTCTAACATGACATTGATTATTGTACCAGGTACTCTCCACTTCAGGAAGTGCTCACAATCAGCAATGCAATTATACAACAATTTGGTTTCATATTAGGTAAAGCTACAAATGTAACCTCTCTAAGAAAGTCCATGTGAATGTATATGAGTGTATGACTATTGGATCTTTCGCCAACAGGGGTGCCTAATGTGATATTAATTGTTGTATCTTTCTCCGTTTTAGGAGACTTTCGGGACGCGTTCTAATTTCCTCCTGGCCCGAGAGAAGTTAGACATGTGTTACACCCACAATATAACTCAAGGTACAAAATTTCCTTGCGGTTAAATAAATCACACTCATACAATGAACTAATAATCAATATATTTTCAAAATCTATTTTGCAGGGATAAAATCACAAGGAAAAATGAAAACGCAACTACAATCTAAAGATGAAGAACGGAACAACAGTAAAGAAATCTAAGGTGCGGGAAGAACGCCTTTAAAAGGAGGATTCTGTGGGACATCTCTGCGCTTGTAAACTTTTGTAAATTCATCAGCTTGTACTTGGTCAAGAGTGTTGTTGACCGCCTTTGCAATTAAAGCTTTAGCTTCGGTTCTTAACCAAAGAATATAAGCTTTTCTATTTTCAATTTCCATTTTGTACTGATTTACTCCGGTTTCGCAACTTTGGACTTTTGTCTTCCAAAATGTTATTTTCCCTCTCTCAGTAGATAAATCCCGAGCAAGCCTTTCATTCTTCACAGCTTCTTGTTGTAATTTATCTTCAACTCTTTTGACATTAGAAGATAATAGCTCAAGTTGAGCGAGCGCTTCATTAGCCTTGGTAGAGGCAAGCTCAAGTTGGGTTTGCGCTTCATTAGCTTTGATTGAAGCAAGATTCAGCTGTGTATTGAGTTCCTCCATCCTAATATTAGCCGCAACAAGCCCCCTCTCAGCCTTTGCAGCTCTTTCGGTTGCATCTTTAAACTTTTCTTCAAAAAATGAAATAAAAGTAACAGATTAATCAATGCGGGAATAATATTAAATTTTAAACATGCGATGAAATAGGATACCTCTTGCGAGGGATTCAAACTCTATTAATTCACGACCCATCGCATCTTTGGTAATATCAAGAAAATCATATTCTTCTGAAAGCTTGCTGCAATTGGCCTTGATTTCTTCAGAATGCTGTTGACACCGATTTAACTCTGCTTCATTATCCCGCAGAAGATTCAATTTAGATGAACACCTTGCCACTTCTTTATGTAGGCGGAGAATGTCACTCTCGCGATGAAGAACCGAATCAGATAAATTACGTATCATAGCTTGAGCATCCGAAAAGGATTTTCCGTTAGCATAAGCCTCTGAAGCTGAGTTGTCTCTGTCCTCAATAAGATGCGCTATGTACGAAGAAATCTGTGAATGATGATGCGATCCGGAACGGGAAAATCCCGCAAGAATATTCTTGCGTTCCATACAAAGCCTGCGGTTTTCTTTTTCCAGTTTATCAGATATTTCCCGTGCATCAGAAACGCAATCTTTAGTCCACAATAAAGTAGCTTCAAACTCAGCTTTCTTGCGAAGTTTCTCCACAAATAAAAGCCGATGCTGCGATCCTAGTTCATCATATTTCCGGTTGACTAAATCATGACTACTAACAAGATCATTAAATTTCGTCTTGATCTCCACATTCTCATTATTAACTCTTACAACATGATTTCTCAACTGCGTAATTCTACGCTGCATCCTAGTTACAAGTTCTGAATCCCCCGCTGATCCCATAAAATAATTCAGAAAACAAGTGAAATAAAAAAAAAAAGTAACTAGAAGAAAGAGTAAAACCTTGATTTTGAAGATTGAGCAATTGTTGGCGAAACGCGTCATTTTCCCGCTTTAAATCCAAAGCATCATTTTCTACAGCCCTAAATCGGGACTCCATCATTGCGGAACGCGCTTTGTAGAATTGGTACGCAGTATGAGCAGCGCTTTGACCTCGTTCAAGCTGTAGAATTAAAGTTATGACAAGAACTAAAAATAAGAAGAAATCACAAGGTATAAAAACACTTAAAATACCTGTAGAAGAGCTTGTTGCGGAAAAGAATACACTTTTCCATTTGCAAGTGCGATAGTTTCCGCAAGAGAAGAAGGTTCGAGGATGCGGAATGCGGGATCAACGGCTTCACCTTGATCTTTTTAACAAGCATCTCTAACCACTTCGAATGGTACATCCTCCATGGACTTGCGCAACCGAGAGATCGAAGAGCTATCTGATTTCACCAGCAAAAAGTTGCATGGAACAGACAAAAGATTCTTTGACATGAACCATTGAAAGGCTTCTCTTCTTTTTCCAAGAGATTAGAATCCTCTGCAACCCCCTTTCCTCTATTCGCTTGCGGGAACTCCATGTTCGGCTGTACTGCGTCATCCGCAGCCACACTCGCAGCGTTAATTACGACAGATCTAGTTTCTGCCATAGAATTTGTGGGCATATTACCCGCTGCATTAATGTCCGCAGAATCATCTGTTTCTGCAACATGAGCTTGCGGATCCACTTCTGTTGAAGTAATTTTTGGATCAGCCTGAGTGTGGCAATCCTCTTCATCAGTTGAATCATCTTCACTTGAGGCGGCTTCAAGTGGCTCATCAACGACCAGAGGGGAGAATTGAAGGGAAAAAGAAGGATTTGGAACAACAGCTTGGTTTGAGAGATTGATGGCAGCATTTGAGACTTTTTCTGCAACACCAACTTGTTCCGCAGGCTCGAATTATGTAATTTGAAGAGGAATATTCCGCTCTTCATCTTGCCTCTCTGCAACAGAGCTTCCTTCACCTCCTAAGAGTGGACAACAAAGGGGAGAATCTCAAATTTCTCCCTCTTCCCTGTCCGTGGAAGCACGAGGTGCGCCTTTCACCTTCTTCCGACCCTATAAATGAACCATAATAATTCATTACATGCATTTCTTAGGGAATACTAGAATTAATCAGATCAAAACAATACCTTTTCTGTAGGGGGTGCAGCCTTGCGCTTCACTCCCGCATCATCTTTTGTGTTTTCGTCAGCTTGTGGCTCAGTTTTCGGTTATAAAAAAGAGAGAAAATTTTGATCAGAGAGAAACTCTAATCATTAAGCAATGTATATAAAAAGACAGAAGGAAACTTTACGTACCATGATGACAAGCGCAAATTTGAAGTCAGAAAAATTTAGCCGCCAAGGGAAATAATCATTGAAGCGGGTAAAAAGATTGTAAACCACTTTATCAGTAACGAGCCCAAAGACCCACGGACCCTCAATGACTAGAGGGGTGCGGTACCATTTGTAGTCGTGATCTTCCCGAATTCTTTCCCTGAGAGGACGCGTCGTTCCTGGAACGTACTTGAGCTTGGCGTTATCAATTTCCGCTAGCAGACGGAATCCCTCACCACCTTTGCGGCCCGGGCCAACGCTCTATTTCTTAAAATTCTTTGCGGCAATGTTGTCCGCGTAGGTAGCATGGAAGTTCTCCATCGTGTAGCGTTTACGTTCAGCAGGGTCTGGAATGTAACAGGTAAAATTGGTTCTACCTTGGCTTCGCATGCTACACTCATCCAGTATACGCCACCAATTCCCATTATACTGAGTTACAGACCGCACTAAGCTGTGCTAAGATTGGTTGCGGCTAGCAAGAACCGCAAACTGAAAAGGGTTTTCTTTCTGGTACAACGGAAGCTGTAGACCCGCATTTAATGCTCCCGCAGGGATTAATAACTTGTCGTTGCTATATTTAAAACCCTCCATCATTTCCAGGGTAATTTCATCTTCAACACAATCATAAAAGGAAACTTTGAATCGTTGAAGACCATGATGCTTTTTGAAGTCATCAAGGTTTACTAATTTAAAGCTACAGCTTTCATGAGCCCGTTTGTTCTTGGGAGTAGGATTATTGACCGCAACAGGAACATTTGCGGGCCTTGTAGATTCCGAAGGATGACCCCTCGATACAGGATAACGAGATGACTTCCTGACTAAGGGTTCATCATCCTGATAAGAAACATCACCAGTAACTTTGGCATTACCTTTTCCAGCCATGATAAATTTTTATCTACCTAGGAAAGCAATAAAAAATAAGCTTATGAAGATCAAAAGCAAGAACAAAGAAGAAAAGTTATAAAACAAAAGAACAACAAGATGATCATTACATCAAAATACAAATCAGCCAATCATTCTCTATTCAGGAGAAACAAGGAATCATGATAAAACAACCAATCATCAAAAAGAGAGATCAACAACATTAGAATCATCATTCATTCAAACAAATAAACAGATAAAAACATCATTAACATCATCTACAATGATTAAGGTACAGATACAAAGACTGATAAACAAGCAAATACGAAAAAGAAAAAGCAAAAGAGTTACTTACAATGAAGTAAAAGATAGAAGAAAAATCTGATTGATTGAAAAGATAAAAACTTGATCCCGATGCAAGAATCTTAGATCATAAAAGTTCAGGAGAATGAAAAGGTGTTGAAGAATCTTTGAAAAGTTCAAAGGAATGAAAAACACTAAAACTTTAAGAAGAAGAAGATAAGACGTGTAAAGAATGGAATGAAGGAAATAATTAGTATTAAATAGGAGAAAACTGAAACTGACGAACCGTCAAAAAATGAAAAGAAATAAAGTTTTTCAGAGATTTGATTTACTCGAAAAACGCCAACTGACAAAAACGTGCAAAGAAAAATTACTGCTAGCGAAAAAAGCGGATAAAAGTGTAACGTGGGAAAGGAAGTTATTGCAGGAGTGGGAATTGAAAAGGTAATTATTATTTTTCCTTTTTTCAAATCTTTTACCAACTATCAATTCCCAAAAAAGGAAAAAGGGGGCAAATTGTGAGAGAATAAATTCTGAGGTACACGTGTCGAAAAACTATTGAAGAAGTAACGAGCCACGATGAGACGAGAAACACTGGAACAAAGCCTTTTAAATCATTGAATTGACAGCTGCAAAACTCGATAAAGTTTGAACCTGACAGCATTAATGCATGACCGACAAGTGGGTTGCGGGAAAGTAAGGCACACTGCTCAAAACAGATAGCCTTGCTGCCTGACCAACACGTGGGTTGCGGGAAAGTAAGGTACACTGCTCAAGACAGACAACATTAACTGCTCGACTGACAACAGGTTGCGGGAAAGCATGACTCAATAAAGAGTAATAATCTTCTAATTCTGCGAATTGAGCCAGCTCTAATTTTAATTTTCCAGCTACTTGTTTCATGGCTTTAATTTGCGCCGCAGATCCTACTCTGGAGACAGAAATCCCCACATTTATAGCAGGTCGGATTCCGGCATTGAATAGATCGGCGCGGAGTATTGATGCATGACTAACATGTGTCGACTATACAAGCAGCGGAATAAAAAGAACTAAAGCATGACGATTCACTTTAAAGAGCTAGGTGTCAAACATGCCATGATTCAAATAAGACTGCAACATTCATCCTAATCAAAAAACAATAACTTAACTACAAGACCACAAAAGAGTTGCGGGATAACCAGTGAGAAATTACGAGAAACAAGCAGTACGCATGCTAAGACTTGCGGGAAGAACGATTAGGCCTTGCGGAAATTGCGGGATTACATATCGCACCAAAAATGGATAAGAATAAATATGTGGAAAAGTAGATTGGTGGGATCCATCAAATTGGCTATAAATACCAAGCTCATAAACAGGAAAAAGGGTTGAAAAATCTTGAGAGAAATTAGACTGAAGACATTGAAGTGATAGCAAAGAGTTTAGGTATGAACTTATGTAAAAATTTAAGTTCAGTTATACTTATGATTATTATGTTCATGATTTTATGACATATCAATAATTTGTTGTATCTTATGATGATGTATAATAAAAGGAACACAAATCTTTTTACCCGTGGATTTAGACAGTCAGACTATTGAACCACGTTAAATGTATGAGTCAATTCATTTTAAGTTGTTTGATTAATTCTCATTGTTTAAATGATCATGGGAGTTGATTTCACGATAAGATATCGTGCTGTATTATGATGTAAATGCTTTTGGTTGTGATCCAAAGATGCCAGATTTTTGGTAATCACACCCAGACTCCTATAATAATGGTAGAGTAAGGGCTAGCCCCAGAAATTGACCGGCGGTGTGGTTGGTCGAGAACGACTTGCTCAGTGCAGCCATACGTTTTTACCATTCTTCCATCTCCAGTGATGGATTTGAGCTCGATGCTAGCCATATTGTGTAAGTTTTAATCTTCTTGCAATCCTTGTACACGTATTCCTGAAGTATTATGTTGTTATCTATCTTAGTTGTGGGTTAAAAATCAAAAACCAAACTTATATTTACCTCCATTACTCGTCGGTACGTCTGCAAATGAGTGTTATTTTGTTGAGTTTGTGAAGTCATTCTAGAGGGAGAATTTTGAGTCATTCTCTTTTTTCACTGTTTTATAAAGCGCCAACAATAGTAGTTAAACTAAACCAATTTATTATATTAGTTAAATTAGGAAAAAAATGGGTAAATAAAGTCATTGATAATCGACCGTTTGGTCAAAATACCAACCCTTAAATTTAAAAGAACTGGATACCAAACTAAGATTCTAGTTAAAATCTGGATACTAAAAGATAAATAACCCGAACTCAAGTAATATAAAATTTTAAAAACTAGTCGTGGAACACAATTCAGATTGTCGTTTATCTATACACCGTTGATTAAAATGAACCTTTGTGTATCCAACGGCTGTGAGATGGAGTGGCATTAGGAATTGCGTAAAACGTGATTCCAAATTACGTTTTTCAAAACTCCAATAAAGAAGAAAACAAAACTATGTTATACTTTTTTACTCCAGTCTTCTTCTTTTTTTTCTCTTCAACAAACAATAGAAATTTGACAATAGAAATAAATTTAAAGATCCATCTCCATTCACTACATTGATATGTTGTGCCAAATTGACCTTGACCAAGGTTTTTACCAATCAAATGAATTTCTCTAAAGTTTTGGGTTTTATGTGATAATACTGATGCTGGTCTTGAATTTGAACTAGCCAATGCTGATTTCTTCATCTTCTTTTCTATACCTTCTATTTTGGGTTTAATTTTCAGAACATATTTTTAATTTTGTAGGAAGCCAAAAACAAGTTTAATAGAGTGTGTGAACAAGGATTGAAAGTGATAAGATTCAGAACCTGACCTGGACCAAATCGAACTGACATGTATCAATCCATAACCATACCGAAGAAGGTGCTAAGGTACTGTTTCCAACCTTACCGACTCTAAAAGCTAAAACCGTCGATAAACCGATTTGGTCTTTGGTTTTATTAAAAACTGAGCCAAACCAACCTGTATGCAGCCCCTGTGGTGAGACCCGGCTAACAGACATGGACGAGTACCTTTACCAGATATTGCTGGGAAAGGAGTGGGGATAGGCAGCATTTTTCAGCCCCTGTGGTGAGACCCGGCTAACAGACATGGACGAGTACCTTTACCAGATATTGCTGGGAAAGGAGTGGGGATAGGCAGCATTTTTGTTCGTAAATACTTCATCAAACGGATAGCTACCAATTTGGCAATTTCTGAATTCTGACTGACCTGTTGAAAACTGATAGAAGTAAAAGCCATCCTTATCCATTGAAAATTGAATAACGAAACTCATCTCATCTCATCTCATGTCAGCCGTATACGCCACCCCCCTCGTTGGAAAGCGTGCCAGATCTTCCACCAACTTCAACCATTTTGTTAATATATTTCATTTCATTAAAATCTTCACTTACTCTTACAGCATCACTTTTAGATGTTGGAATAACATCGTCCATCTCTTCAACAATCATCGAATCTGAAACCTTAATAATACCAAAAAAAAGAAAAGAAAGAAACCCTACAAATTTTGTGTTTCAAGAAGCTGCATCAGAATCAAAATATAGTTTATTGATTTCCCGCGGAAAAAATAATCAATGTCTGCAACAGCTCAACGTCGATTGAAGGCAATTCAAAATCATCTAATCACCTCTACTGCTACAAATTCACAACAACTTGATACTAATGAAACTGCTGGAGGAGAATTTGTTCATGGTAATTTTTCTTTTTTGTTGTTGGTAATTTTAGGGTTTTAACTGTATTTTTATGTTAATTTGTGATAAACCTTGAAATCTCTGTCTCATAATACACAATAGAATCATAAAATATTTATGTGTAACTTGAATGTGTATCTATGAAGTACTCATTTACTTCGAAAGTTGGGATTTTGTTGTTGTTCATTACTGTGGTTGATTGTATCTGGCTCGTAAAATTGAATCTTAACGGAGTACTTTTGTAAACATTTAATGGAATGGGACCTTTTGGTTATTCCGAAATTATTATGCTGTTTTCTGTCTTGTGTTGTATTCTGTTTGATACTTGCTTCTGTTGTTGGAGCCATATAAACCAGTGGGGCACCCTTGCTTTGAAAATGACTACCAGGTCTAAATTTACATTGATCTGTGTGCATATTGAAATGAGATTGGATGTGTTTATGAGCAGGCCAAGGCTATAGTGTAGTTCTTCCAGAGAAGTTGCAGACAGGAAAATGGAATGTATACAGGTATGCCCACCTACAAGTTTTTTGTTGATTGATACAAAGGCTTAAAGTTTTAAAACAAATGAAATGTTGCTAAAATTTCATAATGTTGGGTACACTGGTTTTATATGTGTTATAAATTTGTCATTTCTTGTGGCAGATCTGCAAAATCTCCTTTGAAGCTTGTGAGTAGATTTCCTAATCATCCTGAAATTGGAACTTTGCATGACAATTTTGTGTGAGTAATTCTCATGCTTTTTACATTTGCTAGGATGGACTTGCTTTTTGGTTCTCTCATGGTTTCACCTTCTTAGACGAATTATTTCATTTTTTATGATTCCAGTTCTTTGTCATTAATGTTGTGAAATTAGGCATGCTGTTGAGACTTTTCAAGATCACAAGTATTTGGGGACACGAATTCGGGTGGATGGAACAGTTGGAGAGTAAGTTAGTGTTCTTAATTAGATTTGATAAAATTTGCTTCACCTACTTTGTTCTGTTAACTTATTCTCTACGACTAAAGGTACAAATGGATGACTTATGGAGAAGCAAGTACTGCTCGGACGGCAATTGGTTCTGGCTTAATTTATCATGGTATCCCAAAAGTGAGTTTTTCTTTTACAAATTTGTGTTTAAATACTCAAATGTTCGGTTTTTTTCTGTTTCGCTTACCTCTCCATGCATCTTTTCATATTTTTTCTTGAACATATATAGAGTTATGTGTCCGAGATTGGTGGGATGTGTTTCCTTTTTACTCTAAAGCTTGCTTGTGATATTTTCTTTTTATTATAGGGATCTTGCATTGGTTTATACTTCATTAACCGACCGGAGTGGCTCATTGTCGATCATGCCTGTTCGGCATATTCTAACATCTCGGTACCTTTATATGACACTCTAGGTATGACCTTAGCTGTTTTATGCATAACAGTGGACATACTGCCTGCCTGTTGAAGAATTATAATCTTATGAATTATATGTTGGTCCTTGTAGGTCCCGATGCTGTTAAGTATATCGTGAACCATGCCGTTGTACAAGCTATTTTTTGTGTCCCAGAGACATTGCACAGTGTGAGTTTTCATGCATGCCTTGAGCCATTTTTATGATGGTACAGTACAAGTTTGTAGTCGGTTGTGAATTGACTTTGTGACAGTTCTTAATTTATCTGGAATTTGCAGATGTTGAGTTTCTTGTCTGATATTCCATCTGTGCGACTAATAGTGGTAAGAAATTATAGTTTACTCTTTCGAGATTGAACTATGAACTACTAGTCACGAAAACCCCGCTGCCTCCATCCAAATAATTTAACTCATTTATTCGTTTTGTTTTCCATAACAGGTAGTA
Source organism: Papaver californicum (assembly GCA_023531435.1). Classification (NCBI taxonomy): domain Eukaryota; kingdom Viridiplantae; phylum Streptophyta; class Magnoliopsida; order Ranunculales; family Papaveraceae; genus Papaver; species Papaver californicum. Next base: position 5,772,359 of record JAJJMC010014301.1, on the reverse strand, counting down.
GGAGGAGTAGATGGGCACATGCCTTCACTTCCAAGATCATCCGGAGTTGAGGTTGTATCATATTCAAAATTACTGGCTCAGGTACAACTTCCGGAATATTTTGTTCTCTCCTATTTATTAAGCTTCTTGTAAATTGTGCCTAGTAGCTTCCAAGCATAAGGAACCCTATGCCGAGGTGTCTTCTTCTTCGTTTCCTTTTATGATGGGATATGCATAGGTGTCATGTAGTGCTTTTTCTGGTCTTGTTTAATCTTTTCTTTTGCTGCTTGTGATGCGCAATCAGTCTGAAATGTTATATTGAGATGTAATACTCAGTACTACCATCTGGAGAGGCCAGTATCCCCCATTTATTGTTCACATTCAAGATTTCATGTTTACTCCTGTTTAATCCTTTGTCAGACGAACTTGGTTGGCCTTTCATTCTAATTACCTGATGATGTTTTGCTATTTTCTTAGATGATTGTCGTGAATTTTTTTAATAATTTAGTTGGTTGATGTTGTTACAAATTTTCCTTTTTTAGGGACGTGGAAATCCTCAACCATTTTCCCCTCCGAACCCCGAAGATATTGCAACCATCTGCTATACAAGTGGTACTACTGGGACCCCTAAGGTATGTATTTTATGATGAAGCAACTTTAGATTACCTATTTTGCAACTGTTCGTCTCTTTATTTGACTGTGTTGTGTCTTTCAAAAGGGAGCAATACTGACTCACGGGAATTTGATTGCAAGTGTTGCCGGTGCCACTCTTTCCATCAAATTTTACCCTTCTGATGTGTGAGTGTCGTTTAGTCTCCCTGTGCTCCATTGATATTCTGCGTTTTGCATTTGTTGTTAAGTCTGGTTTATTTGTTCCAACTTGCTCGCTGTTGTTTTTTAAATCATCTTTATGCTTCACAGTTACATTTCCTATCTTCCTCTGGCGCACATATATGAACGGGCAAATCAAGTTATGACTGTTTACTTTGGAGTTGCAGTTGGTTTCTATCAAGGGGTATGGATTCACTGGTTGTACGTTGGAAGCATATTAGTTTCAACCTCGCTACAATGTTCCCTGTACTGATTCACATGATAGAAGTTTCTCTTCACAAGTTAACATGCTATATTTATCTTCAGGACAACTTGAAATTGATGGATGATATGGCTGCTTTGAGACCAACGATATTTTGTAGTGTTCCTCGTCTTTACAACAGAATATACGCAGGGTAATTTGGTCATTTCATATTCTGTCAAATATTCCTCTGTTGCAATCTTGCATTTAAGTTTGTATATTTGGTTGGTTAAGTCTAATTTTGATTCCCACAGAATCACTAGTGCTGTGAAGTCATCAGGGGCTCTTAGGGAGAGGCTGTTCAATGCTGCTTTTAATGCCAAGAAACAAGCGATAATGAGTGGTAATAAAAACAAAGGACAACTAGTAGAATTTTTTATGAATGAACTCTTCAATATTCTATTTGGTCCTGCTATTTTTGTCCACCTTAATCCAGTCTTACACTGACACAGCAGGATCTGAAAGATTGAGATTGTGAATCCTAAACTTTTTTTTGTAGTTAATGTTGATCATTATACTTAGTACTTAGTATTACTTGCTCACTTTTTGATTTATGCACTAACTGCTTCAGGTAAGAATCCGTCTCCTATGTGGGATAGATTGGTATTTAACAAAATAAAAGATAAACTCGGAGGACGGGTTCGATTTATTGCTTCAGGTGCCTCACCTTTGTCTCCAGATGTCATGGATTTTTTAAGGGTGTAAGTTCTTTTCCTTTTTTGGTGTGGAATTAAGTCCTACCAGTTTATGTTCTATCCATTGCATATTTCGAGTACTTGATTCATAACAAGACTTGTGAATTATTTCACAGGTGCTTTGGTTGTCGAGTAGCTGAAGGGTATGGGATGACAGAAACTTCCTGTGTTATTAGCTCAATGGATGAGGGTGATATCTTATCTGGCCACGTGGGCTCTCCTAATACTGCTTGTGGTAAGCACATTATAGATGTAGATGAATCAGTCATTCTGACTGTAAGTGGCCTCACACACATCTTTTTCTGCATCTATCACGTGTTTTTCTCTTGTTTCATTATTTTTCTTGATAAACCTAATTTTCTCTTCTGTTTCAGAAATTAAGCTTGTAGATGTTCCTGAGATGAATTATACATCTGATGACCAGCCATATCCGCGTGGAGAAATCTGCGTCAGGGGTCCTATTATTTTCAAAGGCTACCACAGAGATGAAGTGCAAACGTACTTGTGTTAAACATGCCATGCTTTCATGTCATATAGTGAAATTTCTTGAAAAGAGGCCAACTCATGATTCTATTAAATGGTATAGGCATGAAGTTATTGATGAGGACGGTTGGCTACATACGGGAGATATTGGGTTGTGGTGGCAGGGAGGACGCTTAAAAATCATTGATAGGTTAGATATCTAGGTTACCTTTCTCAATGTGTTTTTAATACATTTTCTCAGTTGTGAAACCCTTTTTTCCCTAGATTAACAGAAATAACCAATGTGTAGATTGTCGAGGCCACCTTCAGATTACTTCCCTAAATAATCATATTTATACTACCTGAAAAAAATGTGTGTTTTCCCACATTTGGGTATTTCCTTTCTGAAAGATTTTTGTGTTATTTTGATAGGAAAAAGAATATTTTTAAGTTAGCTCAGGGAGAATACATAGCACCAGAAAAGGTTGAAAATGTATATGCCAAGTGCAAGTATGTTGCACAGATCTTTGTATATGGTAAGCATTTCTTGGATACTACTTTATCTTGGCAGTTTATTTGGCCAAGTATTTTATCCTGGCTGACCTTTTGTGTGTTGGTTATTAGGTGATAGTCTGAACTCCTGCTTAGTAGCAATTGTATCTGTTGACCAAGATTTATTGAAGGCTTGGGCTGACTCTGAAGGCATCAAGGTTGTTTATTTTAAACTAGCACATACACACACCATGTGAATATAAAAACATCTAAGTATTATCTAATGGCTATTCCTCCATCAAAATAGAACATTATGATCGTCAATATAATAGTGGTGTTATATTTTATGTAGTACGAATCTTTAGGGCAACTGTGCAATGATCCAAGAGCAAGGGCAGCTGTTATGGCGGAAATGGATGCTGCTGGAAGGGAAGCTCAGGTAAACATTCAGGATCTAAACCTTGTTATAAAAAAGGTGGAAACGAATATTTATAATATGCTCCTTGCTCATTTTTGCATCGTTCTTATCTGCAGTTGAGAGGTTTTGAGTTTGTGAAAGCCGTAACTTTAGTGCTTGAGCCGTTCACTTTGGAGAATGGCCTTCTTACTCCTACATTCAAGGTGAGTCTTTCATCCAAATATGTATGCAGAAAAATGAGTACCAAATGTTCAATTTTTCATTCTTTCCCTTCTCATTTATCTTTTCAGGTCAAGAGACCACAGGCGAAAGCCTACTTTGCAAAAGCAATATCAGACTTGTATGCAGAGTTGGCGACATCTGATCCTATCCCCATGTGAAGTACAATTTTATTTTTGTTGACACTAGATAATAATCATTCAGAAAACAGGGAGTGCATGATGTGCCTCCCGTTAACTAATAAAATCACAGAGACCAAAAGAAAAATGACAGATGTCAGACCAAAACTCGAGTATAATTGAAAGGGTTGTTACCATTTTTAGCTAAGGTTTTATCTTACTCGAGAAGCAGGGAGATGGACGGCCAAATTTTTATTTTTTAATAAGAAATGAAAATTCATCAAAAGAAAAAGAGTTTTAGTCATACAGGGAGAAAGCTAGGAGTTGAATCCAGCCATATTCCAGAATTTTATAGACCTTCTGGAGAACTCAACTGCTTTATCAGCTAAAGAATTATTGTTTTTTTTAGGATCTCTATTTTGATAAAACTAATTTCTTGGAAGACGACGTTGCAATCTTTTATAATGAAATTATTATACAAGAACAACTGATTATTATTCAAATTCAATATCCCAGCAACTAGTTTTGCATCACTTGTAAAATATACATTATGCGTTCCTCTTTTCTTCGTCCAAATTCCAGTTTCCATTAAAACAATACTTTTTGCCTCCTCAGCGTTTTGCTATTTCGAACAAGTAATTGCCGAGATTCGTGCGGGAACATCCACCTTAAATTTTAAAGAGATGGGACAATCTTGAAGCCAAAAAATATACTTGCAATATCATTCATAATTAGGTCAGGCCAATACTCGAAAGATTAGAGTTCTTATCTATAGAGGCACTAAAGAAAATTATTACACAATTTTAAGGAAGATCACTAGTAATATCACATATATTCCTATTCTGATCTGGTTGACATGTTATAGTATAACATGGTAAATCACGATTCAAATAAGCCACTGCATCATTAACAATCTTTAGGGCCTGTCGAGCAGTAACATGTCGATTTAGGTTCTTCCCCTGAGAAATGTGAAAGCATTATCTCTCCATATACTCCAGGCGATATTAAAGACAACAAACACATACTCTTTAAGGTGGGATGTATTTAGCCAATGGGCAATCCAACCTTGCAAGTCTAAATTCATGTTATTATTTTGAGTTATGAGATCATTATAAGGAGTAAGAAACCAAACAACTTTAGTAAATGGACAGTGTAAAACAACATATTTAGGAGTCTTTATAGATGAATGATCACATACTACAATAAACCTCTTGATTGTTAATAAATCTACTTATTATGGATTTCGCAGGAATGATTCTTTCATAACATTTCCAAATGAAAAGTTATACCTTAGGAAGGATATGAAGTCTCCAAAGTACTTTTTAGGTAAAATTAACATTCTGAGGATTGAGCATATGAGTATACTAACCTGAAATTAATTTATACGCTGACTTTACTGTGAATAGATCATCTTTATTGAATGGTCATATCAATTTGTCATATCCACTAATTGGAATTCTAGATGATAGTATGTGATGAGCATTTTGGGGAGTAAAAAAAACATTAACCAAATCTGACTTCCAACTGTTGGTTTCTTTATTTATGAACTCAACTACACACCAATTAATGTTTGGATACGAAACACAAATAGGGTGAGAAGAATTTGATATCCAATTATCCTCAAAAGATGAAATACTAACACCATTTCTTACCTCCCAAAGAGAATTTTCCACAATTAAATCAATACCATAACATAAACTCTTCCAAACATAAACAATCTATGTTCTTGTTGCAATGTGTATTATTGCCATTCTTAAAATACTTGCACTTTAGAATCTTAACTCATAACTCTTGAGGGCCACAAATCATATTAGAAGCTGTTTTAGAAATTAGAAAAAGATTAACATGGTTGAAAAATTTGAATCCCAAACCACCTTGAAGTTTGTGAGAACAAATTTTGTTCCACTGTTCCCCATCGAAAAACCTCTTTGAGATTGTTCCATCTTATGGATGATTTTTTCTGGAATAGAGAAAGTAATCATGTGATAAATGGGTGAAACCTTTAACACATGTTGAACTTGAACAAATCTACCTGCTTGGTTCAAATGTTTTCCTTTCCATTTAGCAACTCTCTTGTCAAACTGATCAGTAAGTTGATGAAAGCTATCCACCTTAAATCTAGAAATGAAAATAAGAATGCCTAAATATTTTTCATTTATGGAAATCTTGATAAGTGCATAATTCACATGTTTATAGTGTCAAATCCATACTTGTTTTACCTATAATTCTTGCATATTACTTGTTATTACTCTTGTTTTCTATCTTATGTGTTATATTAGGTGAATCATCCATAAAGGAGCTACAAAGTGCTTAAAATGAACAAGAAATTGAAGTCTACCAACGGAGAAAGGACAAATACCAAATTCTTCTCATTCAAATCCAGGAGTTCTCATCACCATATGGAAGAGAATGAATAAACGAAGCCAACGACGAAAGAATGAGATCATTCCGACTTCATATGAAGAAGTTATAAGAAAATCAAGTTCATGATTTTCTTGATGAGTCAAGCCGTCGATAAGAGAAAAGCAGAAGAAAAATAAATTCTCGATGGGTCATCGCATCGAGTCAGAATTCTCGATGGGTTATCCCATCAAGAAAAGCCAAATTCTCGGAGGGACAAGTCATCGAGGCACATACGGGAGTTAGGTATTTTTGACACGTTTTTGAATTCCAAATCAAGGAAACTTAGTTCCAATGGGATTCTAAACCCTATAAGGAGAGGATACTTGAGGTCCAAGCATTGAAGACTATAAAAGAAGACATCTAAGGATCAAACAAGACATCTCATACAATCTCTTATTATCTCTACACAACCATATCTCTCATATTACATCTTCTACATCTAAACCTAGGGTTTACCCCTTTAGGGGGAAACCACCATTCTTCTTCATCTTATTCTTCTTTGTATCATGAGTAGCTAAACCTTTTGTTGATTAAGGATGAATTCAATGTTCTAAGCGTGAAGCTTCATTAGTTAATACAAGTTTATTCAGAGTTTTAATCATTATCGTTTGTTTTCACTATATCTAGGGTTTATGATTGGTTTCTAGATTGTTCAAGTGTACAATTGGATTAATCTATTGATCAGTTTAATGCTAGTATTGAGTTATGAGATAAGTAATCGTCCATTGACTCGTACACAAGTAGAAATCATGAGACCTTGCGGAGAGATTCTGTGGAGCAATTGCGAGTGAAGATAACACCAACAAGTGGACCTTGATCTAAGAGTTTAACTACTGGGATCAACCTAAATTCACAAAGCTTAAAGCATTCGATCGGGTTACACCTCGAGTGATCTACTACTTGGTGGTCCGGATGAATAGAATCTGGTAGTCGAGAACTTCCGTATCTAGTGATAAAAAGAGTTTTGGGGATAACACTGATCTAGCTACTATTCTACGGTTGGTGATGAATGATTCTGACGAAAGATAGATAAGTATATTAATCCAGTTAACGTTTGGTAATGACGAAGGATTCCTTAATCATCTCTTTATTCTTTTTGTCTTTTTTTTTTGTATTTTAGTTAATCCACAATCCAATCCCCCCTTTGTCTTTACTTTTATTCTTAGTTGCAAATCTAAATAACATCTCAATTACACAACTCTATGTAGGAACGTTCCTTACTACCGCTATATTATTATTTAATTAGTGGGAAATATATTGAATAATTTGTTTCACTTACGACACGCATCAAGTCTTCTTAACATTTAGAGATCTAAATAGAGAAACAATGTGATCAGGATGTACATTCTTACTAAATAAACAACCTGATTTTTGAAAGTTGATGACTTGTTCTGAAACATGACTAAAATCCTTAATCAAGCTCATGAGGTTACTAGCAACAGAATAGAAGGCTTTAGCAAAGATTAGGCAGTCATTTGCAAAAAGCAAATGGATGATGCTAGGAGCCTCTCTAGTAACCTTAAAACCTTGGATTAATTGACTATTTTCCGTATGAATAAGATATCTAGAAAAAATTCCATACAAATTAGTGGCCCGAGTCGATTTCAATGGTTCATCCCCCGTTTGGTACGAAAAGTAAGACTCGATCAACCCACGAATCCCCTGCAAGTGGTTTTACTGTATTCCTTTGTATATATATATGTTGATAAACTGAATACAAAATTTATTTCTAATAAAGGGAAAAACTGGCCATATGATGCATGTCGTAGGTGCAATAAGATTAGTGATCTTATTTCCACTCAATTAAAGAATAATATTGGAAGTCAAGTTCGTTCCCACGAAGAGCGAGGTGTTTTTGTTGTTTAAAGTGTCACAAAAGGGGGTTTTGTTTTAGGTTTCAAACAAAGTAAATAAGACAACAATTAAAAGTAAGTTGTAAGAAATGGAGAGAGATATGATCGAGAAATCCTTCTTCGTTACTAAACATTCATCAAGTTAATATGTTCATCTACTCATTCTTAATCACAGATTATCACCAACCGTAGAATAAAAGCTAGATCAGTATTATCCCCGAAATTCCTTATATCACTGGATGCAGAAGTTCTCACCTACCGGATTCTATTCTTCCTAACCACCTAGTAGCAGATCACTCGGGGTGTAATTTGGTCGAATGCTTTATATTTTGTGAATTTATAGGTTAATCCTAACAGTTAGACTTTTCGATCAAGGTCCACTTACTAGTGTTGTTCATACACACAATTGCTCCACAAAATCCCTCTGCAAGGTCTCGTGTTCTCTACTTGTGTACGATTCAATGGACTATTACTTATCTTACAACTCAATACTAGCAATAAATTAAATAAAAAAATCAATTCAGTTGGTTACCTAAACAACCTAGCAATCAATCGTAAACATTCTTTGTAGTATAAATAAACATATGAAGAACTCAAAATAGAATCATATATTAAATCAAATCATGTTTAGAACTTATAATTCATCCTAAATCAATTAGGTTTTTATCTACTCATGGATGTAGAAGCATCCATGTTATACATATAAGAAAGTAGATAAGAAATCGTTACGATAATGAAACTGCTCTGAAACCCTAGATTTCTCCTCTTGTGTTGTTCTCTCCTCCAAGACTTCCAAAGTTTTGTAAAAGGTGTCTTCTTAATATCTTGGGAGTATTCTTTTATAGTTATCTTGATATCTATGGCTTAGAATCCTTCTGGGTCCATGTTCTTCCCAAAATAGAGTAAAAAAACGTATAAAAACGTCCCAGAACAATGTCAGGTTTGGCTACTATTGTATATGGATTACTAGCCGAACCTGGCAACCTATATTTTCTCCATATGAGTTTCAGGTTCAGATACTAATGGGATTCAGATTAGTGGCCGAACCTCTCTGACACTCTTACTTTTTATTCAAAAACATACTCCAAAGTTCGGATACTATCACTGTTTGACTTTTTGGCCGAACCTTCTCCTGGACACTTTGTTCAAAACTTATTCCTAGGTTTGGATACTACCATAGGATCAAATTCTATCCGAACATCTCTCTGTAAACTTGTGGAAAAACTTGATTTTTCAGCTCCAGGTTCGGCTATTATTTGAACCGAATGATTATCAGCCGAACCTTTCTCTGTAGACTCAAATCTTCCAAAGTTGTTTTGCCCGTAACTTATTCGTCCGATGTCGGAATAACCTCATTCTTTTTTGCATTGACTTAGACTTTCAATTATCTTCAAGATAGAGGTGAAAAATTCTAGGTTCGAATAACTTCCAAGGGATTTTCATTTGTAGACTCCATTTCCTTAGCATTTTTATAACAATTTTCTTAATTTTGGATAATTCACCTAATATAAGATATAAGATAGAAAGCAAACGTAATAGCAAGTAATATGCAAGAATTATAGAAAATATTGCTATATATTTGACACTAAAAACATGTGAATTATGCACTTACAATATATAAGATAAATATTCGGATTTCATCACCGTATCCTTTTTGCCCGCCTTATGAACACGTTACCTAATGCGAACCTAAGATTAAAATTTGACTAGAAATAAGACCAATAGGGTAACGAGATTGGATCATCTTTTGAAAGAACTTCAAGTATTGGTTACTTTATTAATATTAGTATGCAGCGAGAGGGAGAGTCTCTTTATGTTGATAATTGTCAGTGTTTTAAGGAAGGTTCTGGAAAGATCCGGAACCCACTAGAGATTGTTATTCTAGGGAAACATAACGTTTCCTAGTTTAGGTTGATTTCTATATTAAGATACGTTTCCTAATTAATATTAGGTTTCCTAGTTGTTTAGGGTTTCCTTTTCCAAGGAGACTAATACTTGGGAATCAAGTTTGTGACTACTATATAAGGAGGCTTATATGGTGATAGTTAGATATGGTTTTCCTATATGGTTTTGTATATGCTATTCTAGAGAAATAATTTTAGAATACACAATGTAGTTCTCTAAGGTTTTGAGGGATTCCATCCCACCACTTGGGGTAGAGTTTTAGTGAAGAGAAGATCTCCTTGTTCATTGATGGTGGAAGATACATCGTTGATGTTGGGAGAGACATCGTGTTTTAAAAGGAGATCATCTCATTATGTGAGAGATAAGTATTTTCTCGTTTGGTTAGACATTATTCGGTAATTTTAGAGTGTTTTGTTCATGAGAGTTATTTTATGGTTTATGATCAACACAATATTTGATCATAGTTTGTTGATTGATTCATCAATCATTGAGTATGTAATTCTCTGATAGTGGTTCCATAATAAAGAATAAGTCTTAGCTAAAAATGGACGTAGGCATATTGCCGAACCACGTTAAATCTTATGTGTTTTACATAGTGCTTGTTTGTGCATCTTGTTATCTTTCCTTCTACATCGATCCATAGATTTAGTGTCTCGTGGAATTACTTCTAAGGTCTTAATTCCTAACAAGTGGTATCAGAGCCCAGGTGGGGCTACTATTGGAGATCGAGCGAAGAAGTGGTTATGGATGTCACCCGGTTTAGAGCTCAGGTGGAGCCAGACTTAAAGTAGAGTTAGTGTTAACATTCTCATTAACTCAGGTGAAGTAGGGCTCAAAGACGTGTAGTGACAGTAATCATGTTCGATGGGTAGTATCATACAGATGATATTTATACGGTGAAGTATGATTGGGCTGGTGAGGTGGTTTAATCTCGCCATGGTGGAGATTGTTTGTGTATGGCTCGATGAGACACACATGGGATAGCTAGGAATAGTCCCACATGGAGTAAGCGGAGTTCCATATGGAGATTAATTAGCTAGACTCTCTCCTTACATAGCACCGAGTCCTTTTAGGATAAACCTCACACCTCGAATCCCAAGGTGGTCAAGTAGGGACAATATTAGTGTTATGTGGTCGGATCCAGAGTGGATCCGACAATCCCGTAGATCCTAACAAGTGGTGCGGTGAGCGTGGAGGATTGAAGTTAGAAGTGAGGATGTTCAGTTTTCTGCGGGTAGCAAAATATTTTTTTTGGTTTCGAAGGATTTTAAGTTATCAAATATTCGAAGATGCATAAATTGATTTTATCAAGCATTCGGGTGTGAAGGGTTTGATATTTTCAATTTTGGTATGAATCATGTCAAATATTTTTGGAAGAATGGGATTGTTTGAGATTGTCCGGATTCATATTGGTGGTGCTCCACATTGAAGGATTTTACGTTATACTTCCTGAAGCATATAACACTATGCATTCCGCATAGCTCCAAGTAAGTATTCGTATAACCATAATTTGGTTAGTTCATTATGCTCTTTACTTCGTTTTGTATGAGGCTCTTGTGGACTATTTTGAAGACCAAGTTGGTTTTCGTTTAGGGTATGTTTGCTAGGCAAGTTTTGATTAAGCAAGAGTGTTGTGGTTGAGATAAAGTCTTTGGTTTGTATGTTGGTTGAAGTAAAGGCGACTATTTTTTAGTATGTCAAATTCTTATATTGTTTTTGTACGAAGGGTACAAGTTTGATATCGATCGTCATCAGTTGGATCATGTTGTTGTTGATCTTTTGACCTAAAAAGTCAAAGGATGTGAAGAAGAAGTTAGACTCGAAGATTGTTATGGCTTCAACTGCATAAGGCAATGAAGATTTGGTAAATTAAGGTGTGATGATTGTTTGATGAGGTTTGGTATTTTTTAGGACTTCATACAAGGATATAACATTTGTGTTGGAGCTATGTTTTCTTATTTTCAGTGAGAAATACTTTAGTTAACACAAGTTACGACATATGCATCTTAGGAATATAATTGAGAAAGGGTTATTTTGATGTGTTGAGTCTTACGGTAAAACTTATAAGTTTAGAATTCTGCGAACGTTGTAACTTTGAAGGGCGTTTACCTTTGAAGAGCGATGTGGCTGCAGGTTTGGGTATCATTATTCTTCATATATATGATATGTTTAGTGACATCCATTTGGATGTTTAGGGCATCTCTCTTACTGTTTCTCAGAGAGAAGCTAAATAGAATGTGCCCTTTGTTTCGTTGGTTTTTGGCGGATGATTTTGATAGTGTATCTTTTAGGAATCATCAAAGTAGTTTAAAATGCAAGACCGTTTTGATAAACAGGTTGGTCTTTTAGATTTGTTGGAACGTTCCAATTTGGAGGTGAAGACCCGTTTGAGAGGAACAAGGTATCATTTGGGAACTTTATAATTTTAGGTACAATTCTACTATTTGGGGTAGATACGATTTTATCGCATATTACATAGAGAAAGCACAATGCATGTTGTTCAAGTTTCTTGGATAAGTTTGGGGATGAATTTTCGGTGTTCTATCTCGTGAACCGTTTATCATCTACTTTTATTTGGTGAAGTACTTCTGGATGATGATCAAGTTTTGGTTGCCAAGTTTATTTCTTGAAAGAGGAAATAATTTTGGTGTTAGTGTTGAAGAAGGTGTTCTTTTTTGGTGTTCCACAAGTTATGCTTGTAATTCTTGATCAGTTTGGAATTTTCGATGGAGAGAGTTATGTTATAGCAGTGATGGTGTTTTGAGAGGTTTTGTTTTGGGTGGAGCAGTGTGCTTCTTTGCTCATCTACTACAATATTGAGATTTCGGTTTCAATAGTAACAAAGGAGGTAGAAGATGAGATCAGAGATTTATCTTGAGAAGTCTATTTATCAATAATTTAGTTTTATCATCCGTTTGCTTCTCAGTTTAATGTGAGAAGTTAGCACTATTGTCTTGGATAATTACTTAAGAACTTATTATGGTTGCTTAAGAGTAAGAAGATAATGGGTAAGTACAACAACATTTTGGATAGTTGCTTGAGAGCTGGTGGAATTTCCTAAGGTTAAGAAAATGACTAGATGTGTTTGGGTGTTTACGTTTTTTGAAGGATGATTGCCAGATCTTCTTTGGAACAATTATGTACTGGTACACGTTTTGGGTAAGATTGACTAAAGGATATGCCCAAGACAAAGTGTGATTGTTATGAAGTTTTTTCCTCAGTGGTTGATTATATGTCTATCCTTGGTTGATTACATGTTATTTTTGGTATGGCGGTTTGACTTAGTCGACGAAGTCAAAACTATATTCTTACCTGGAGATTTGGTGGAGGACATTAATTTTTCACAACCCGTTTTGGTTGAGGTTGATGGTTTAGTTTGGAAATTTAGTATGTCAGCTTTTGGAGTCTGTCGTTCTTTTATTTACTAAGTTAGTAATTTGTGATGCTTGACATGTTTGGCTTCTTCTTATCTCGTTAATTGTTTCGGGGATATGCTTATAGCAAAGAGAAAGTTAAGTTAGATTGCTTGAAGAACAATTGAGTTGGTATATTTGAGATGAAGAAGTTTTGGTTCTACTAAGAAGACACTTGTGTAGAAAATTGGACGAGATTTGTTGAATTTGGTCATTTGGGGGTTAAGTTGTCACTTAATCCAGTTTACTCGTCGTTGAGGTTCTTTTGGTTGCTGATGCGAATGTCGTGGTTTGAAGATCGACTCAGATTAGTGGAATCTTTATCAAGGTGGAGATTTGTTGAAACATCGACAAGGTGGAGATTGTTGATAATTGTCGGTGTTTTAGGGAAGGTTCTGGAAAGATCCCGAAACCACTAGAGATTGTTATTCTAGGGAAACATAAGATTTCCTAGTTTAGGACGATTTCTATATTAAGATAGCTTTCCTAGTTGTTTAGGGTTTCCTTTTCCAAAGAGACTAATACTTGGGAATCAAGTTTGTGACTACTATATAACAAGGCTTATATGGTGATAGTTAGATATGGTTTTCCTATATGGTTTTCTATATGCTATTCTAGAGAAATAATTAGATAATAAACAATGTAGTTCTCTAAGGTTTTGAGGGATTTCATTCCACCTCTTGGGGCGGAGTTTTAGTGAAGAGAAGATCACCTTGTTCGTTGATATGGGAAGATACAACGTTGATGTTGGTAGAGACATCGTGTTTTAGAAGGAGATCATCTTGTTATGTTAGAGATAAGTATTTTCTCGTTTGGTTAGACATTATTCGGTAATTTTGGAGCGTTTTGTTCATGAGAGTTATTTTAGGGTTTATGATCAACACAGTGTTGGATCATAGTTTGTTAATTGATTCGTCAATCATTGACTATGTAATTCCCTGTTATTGGTTCCATAATAAAGAATAAGTCGTAGTTGTTTATGGACGTAGGCATATTGCCGAACCATGTTTAATCTTATGTGTTTTACATAGTGCTTTGTTTGCGCATCTTGTTATCTTTCCTTCTGCGTGGATCTAAAGATTTGGTGTTTAGTGGAATTATTTCTAAGGTTTTAATTCCTAACAAGTGGTATCACAGCCAGGTGGGACTACTATTGGAGATCGAGCGGAGAAGTGGTTATGGATGTCATCTGGTCAAACTGATCCTAAGTGAAAGAGAAATTGGAAAGTTCCCTGGTCAAACTGATCCTAATCCTAGAGAAGAGAAACCATCCAATCATGTGAATTCTATTATAACTCTTAGAAGTGGTAATTTGGTTGACAATGAAGTGACCAAGCCTCAGAATACATATCCGGTTATAGACCCACCTTCATTTGAACCATCCGAATCGGAAGTTTAAAAGACCAGTAAAGTCTCTATGGATACTTCTGAGGGTCTTGACCAAGCCAGATATTATGAACCCAAATCCCCTTATCCATAGTTGTTAGCTCCACGTGGGAAGGAATCTCACTTCAACGAAATAACGAACATGTTTGAGAAGGTTAACATTAACATTCTATTATTAGAGGCAATTAGAAAGGTTCATACACATGCCAAGTTACTTAAATATCTTTGTACACGAAAGCGTAAGCTTAATGTACATTAGAAATTCTTTTAGCTGGTCAAGTAAGTTCGATCATTCGCAACAAGACCCCCCTAAGTAAAATACCTAGGATACCCCATCATATCTTGTGTGATGGTGATAACTCGGTTGATAAGGCATTGCTTGAATTAGGAGCTAGTGTGAAATTATTCCTAAGCTTCATTGTAGCGTCTAACCAAGCTTTTAGTGGTTGTGAGAAAGGATTTAAATGATGAGTCCTCAACGTCGTTGGAAGTTAGTAAAGGTAATATCGATGGTTGTGATTACTACCAGCGAGAGAAGAACAGAGAAAGTAGAGGTGCTTTGGATGTGGTCGATGTTAATGGTGGATGTTGTTATGGATTATAAATTAAAACAGAGAAGAATCATGGCAGAGTATGTGGTGGATATAGAGAGAAAATCTGTAATGCATGGATGCAATAATGATGGCTCGGTGGTGAAGGTTGCTGCCAGTATCATTGATTGATGATGATCAACAAGTTTGATCTTGCTCGTGATTGACGCAGTCATGGTGATTAAGATGGATGATATAGTTTGGTCTGTGGTGGAACTCCATTCAGTGACGGTGGTGATCGATTTGAAGTTAGAAGTTAATGGCAGTGAATGTTATGTGGATGCTGCTGCTAGTGATTGTTGATTGCTCGAGAGAATGGAGGAGAAGAGGTTTCGTCTGTATCGAGATTGTTGTTGATATTGTTGAGAGTTTGAGCAAAAACTGGAAACTGAGTTTAGGTTGGTTGCGAGAAGATAAGAACTGAGTTGAAAACTCATTTGAATATATTCTTTGCGGAAACACTCTTCATCGAGGGGAAAAACACAAATTCAGGAAAAAAATATTTGCTCGATGGATTAAAGCCATCGAGGAAACCTGGGAATAAAAGAAAAATTCAGAAAGAAAAATTCTCTGCGCGAGTATTATCATCGAGGGAAAGTGGGAAACAAAAAAACCCGAGGAAAAACATCGAACATGCCTGTCAGTTCCTTGGAACCGATAGGCCAATTAAAGCTTCAAAACAATTTTTGGGATGGGCTTTGTGTACCTGTGCGTGGACCATTTGCTTTGTAATGATATTCTGACGACCTACTTTCTACTTCTGCTAGTTTGAGCATGTTTTGGCAACTTAGTTTGATCGGGATTTGAACACGAGCACTTCCACTTTTGGGATATCTATATAAGAGATAATTCTACATCTATTTATCTAACATATATATCATATCTTAAGAAGACAAGAGAAGGAGTTTGGGAGTTGGATACTTTCCTAAAACCTAGAGTTTGCTTTCATTTTATTCTTTATTATTTCCCATGGATTTTAAGAAATCCATTATGAGCTTATTTAATCTCATTGGTTAGAGATGTAGTCCGAAGTCTAGAACATGATTATTAATTAAAGCATTCAATAGTATTCATATTTTTTTTAATATCACTTATGTTCTACTAATAATAACGCCAGTTATAATTGAATTATTGCTTGTTTAAGTCACGAATTAAATAATCATAAATTCATATCTATAGCTAAACTAGGGTTTGAGATCCATAATTATCGAAAAACCTTTGTTACGAGTAACATAACATAATTTCTAACGACGGGATGTTGCCATGCGATTCTGTGTTGTTCATGGTGGATTTTTGACAAAGGAGAAAATTGTAATATTGCCTTTGCTTAGCTTCAGAGTCATAAAATAAATGTATATGTATAAATTTCTAACCCGACATCGAAATTATGGATACGTACTTCTATCTTACATTCCACAAGAGAATTGAGAATGCGTATTCAGCTCATGGCTACATTAGCCCTGTAGCTCTTTTATATATGTATGCGCCTTCGAAATTTCAGGGATTTACTCGGCTAAACCCTCGTTATTTCATGTGAGCCCATGTAAACTATCCGTATTAATTAGAACACGCTGATTATACAAAATTGTGAGCGTTCAGAATGGATATTGTGTTATTTTCTGAATAAAGATGCTAATTATATGCATACCATTTAAATACAAAGTCACATGGAACATCGTCTCAAGTCACAAATTTCCACTATTGAATTCCTTGAGTATGTTAATTGCACAAAGGCAAGCAAATGCCAACGCTAACATCGTATAGGTAAATGGTCACAGCACCAGCGAGCACCAGTGCCAACCCACCAGTGTGGCTAGCAACTGCGCTAGCACCAATGCCAACTTTGGCAAAAAATAATACAATAGTCACAATAGTGCTGCAAGCAACAGTGCTACCATCAATGGCGCTGCTAGCCACAACGCTAGTGCTAGCCTTTCCCCTCCCTTCACTTGCTCACACCAGCGCCTATGTTCACGCCAGTGCCTACGCTCGTGGGTTTTTATGTCATTGTAGGTATTTTTAGAAAATAAATATTTGTGGAAAAATTGGCTCGAAAAATTATTATCGGCACCCGGAAGAAATATTACTAAAGGCACTCACACTTTGGATAAGGGCACCTCAGGGAGTTGGATATAGGCACCTGCACATCGGATAAGGGCACCTCTTCTCTTCCGTTCAAATCCGAGAAAAGCGGGAAGCATATTTTTACGCGTGAGATTCTGTTGGATTTGGTTAACGGATTTCATGGGATTAAAACGCGTTTCTATTACTCCAAATTGAAGCAGAAACCTAAAGGGATAAACACACGTCAATTATATCCAAGAAACAAGGCTGGAAATCGAGTTTACTGCCGAGGAAAAAAAATTCTCTTTTCCGGATAAACAAGGAATCAGAGTTGGTTTTGGATAGAGTTTTGACTCCTTGTCGATTAAGGATAAGTTGTTAGGTTTGTAGAACATATATAAAGCAAAGATATCGAGTAAAAAAGGGGGGAGCTTGAATAAAAAAAAACACGAAGAAAAAAGTGTTGCTGCTGGTGTAGTGAAAAACAGGGAATAGGCGACGATTTCTTCAACTGAACAACAACGGATATCTTCACTTTTGCTACGTTTATCTTCAGCTGCGACGGTTTCTTCAACTCATCTGCAACGGATATCTTCAGAACAACAACGTTTATCTTCAGCGGAAGCACTTTCTCTTCTGTAACAGTGGAAACAGTTGTTTCCAACACCATTACACCGTTGCAAACTCTCTGTTTACATATTTTTCACTCTTTTCATCTTTGTAAACAATTTTTGAGCCATGAATACACATCTCAGAGTGTTTACAACATGAAGAGCTAGATCCCATTGCCGAGGCAACGGAGGAAGCCATTTTTCCAATAATAAAGGGGTATATTTTTATCTAATTAATTTTTGCAATTCTTTTATGATATTTGCTTTGAATTAAATTTGAAATAATGATTTTTATCAATTAGTTGTGTTTTCTTTTGATGGGTCATGCTTAGTTTAGAGCTATTGGTGTCTCATACTTTTGATTTACAACTATTATTTTGAAAATCTAACTTTGGCAATATTTAGAATCAATTGAATCTATGAGTTGCAAGATAATTATTAATACTAAATCATTTGAAAAATTGGCTAATGGTGGAATCCTCAGTCTCTGTTCTTTCCATAACCTTAAATCAATTTTAATTTAATCTTCTTTATCTTTAGTATTAAGAATTAGGTATAAAAATCAAATCTTCACAAGTCTGAGTATCGGATCTTTTACCACTATTTCTAAAACACATCAATTTTTGGCGCCACCGACGCGGATTTGTTTTTAGGTTAGATTGTTGGTATAATTTTTTTTTTAGTATTAGTTATTTTATTTTATTTTTTATTTTGTTCTATTTTACGTTTTTTGGGTATTTCTCTTTTGCTACAGGTTTTGGAACGAAAACGAAAAGAAATTGAGCCAAAGATTTTGGTGATTAAAAGACTTGGAGTAAAGTTAAAGCAAAAATAACGAAAAAGAAGACAAAGAGTTTATTTTTATTTACTTTTTACTTTTTAGGGTTTTTATTTGTTATTTTTATTTAGGAAAACTGTATTAGCAAATCTTTTTAATTGTTTTTGTAATTTTCTTTTATTTTTGGATATTTTGGACACTTTGGGACATTTTTTTATTTTTAAACCCTACAGAAGGGTAGCATTAAATATAAACTGCACAGGAAATAACGACAATTACAATATTGTCTCATCCCCTTGGGTTCGTACACTGACAAAGGAGTCAGTGGCCCGAGTCGACTTCAACGGTTCATCGCCCGTCTGGTACGGGAGGTAAAACTCTATCAATCCACGAAACCTCTGCAAGTGGATTTCCTGTATTCCTTCGTAATGCATATATATTAGGGACTAGATATAGATTTATTTTCTAGTAAAGGGAAAGAACTGGCCAGACAAGATAAGGACTCAGATTCGTCGTCGTTTCCTTCTTGCACGCCTTAGGAAAACGTCACCAAACGCGAACCTAAGCTTAAAATTTTGACTAGAAAGAGACTGATAGGGTAACGATCTTATAGGAAAGTCATTCAAAAGGACTAAATTGGTTACTCTGTTAGCCTAACTCAAAGTTCAGAAAGATTATTTTAAGAAGATTCGAGTCACCTTGTAACCCAAGGAAACGTTACCCAATAGACATGGTTATCAAAGCTCCTTAGAGCTTATCCTGTTTCTGTTCGACTTAATCTAATTCGGATCATTCTAAGAGGTTTGCTAAAACTGTAACTAGTTATCTTTTGAAAGAATAGAAGCTGGTCTAGAAACAATCTAGGTGGAGCCATCATGCTTTTTGTTTGTTAGATTCAATAGGTTTGATTTGGTTGAGTCATCCTTGCTTGTGATTGTTTAAAATTCCCTTCCAATTAGGATTTATTTATTTATTTTATTGTATGGCAAGACCGCTTGAAACCATCACTGAGCGAGCTTGGAAAAGAGACACTCTAGCTCGTTTGATTAGTGACAAACCTAGTAGTTCTGTCCCTGGATACGAGGACCTTGACGACTCTTCTTTTGAGGGCCCTGTTTTTGGAAATTTCAATTTTGAGAACTTGACACTGTGTGAAGAAGTTACTCCTAGTCCTTTGACAGCGCCAACAATGGCAACTTTAAAAGCTCTGTTAAAGCCGACTAGGACTTCTCGTCCATCATGTATCAAGTTAGTTGAAACTGAAGCAAACTATGAGTTAAAACTTGAGACCATACAGATGCTCCCAATCTTCTTAGGGAAAGAAAATAAAAACCCTAATTTCTATGTTAGGGATTTTGAAGAAATATGTAGTACCATCAGGATTAAGGACCTAGATGATGAAACATTGAAACTTAGATTGTTTCCTTTTTCACTAAGAGACAAAGACAAATCTTGGCTATATAGTTTTACTTCTGAGTCCATTGAAACCTATGAACAACTTACATCTGCCTTTTTTCAGAAGTTTTTCCCTAGGCACAAAACATCATCTATTAGGCAGGAGATTTGCACATTTGCTCAACAAGACGGAGAATCTTTATATAGGTATTTGGAAAGATTCAATGACTTATTATCACAATATCCTTATCATGGTTTAGAAAAAGTAAGGATAGTTAAGATCCTCTACGAGGGTTTAGATTATTCAACGACAACCATGGTTGCGTCTTTATGCACATGTGGGTTTGAAAATAAAACTGTCGATGGTGCGATGATATTTTTGAATATAATCGCCGAAAAAATCCAGCAATGGGAAAATAGTAGGGAGCCCCAGAAAACAATTCTTCTAAGTAGAGGAAATGGAAATAAGGAAGAAGGATCTTTTGAATCAGATACCAAAATAACAACTATATCAAAAAGGTTAGAAGCTTTAGAACTGAGTCAATCTAGTTTTGGAATTGAGCCCAGGTCATTTTGGGAAGGACAAACTGTTGAAGAGCACGCCCATGCTCTTTATAATAACACTAGATTTGATAACCATCATAAGTTTGACCCTTATTCAGAAACCTATAACCCTGGTTGGAGAAACCATCCTAACCTTTCTTGGTCTAAGAGCCAGAGTCAAGGTCAGTCTAGTAATTCTAAGGTTCTCGCAGGTTTTGACTATACTAAGAATCAGGTTTTGACTATACTAAGAATCAGGTTTTGACCATACTTAGAAGAGTCTCTTACCTTTTTATCTCATAACAATGCTAAGTTTGAACAATCGGCTGAACACAATTTAGAAGACAATAAAAAGATGATCCAGGCTAACTCTCAGGCTATTTACGATTTACGAACCCAATTTAGTCAGTTGAACGAGTCTTTGAGAGAAAAAGGTAAGTTTCCTAGTCAGACCCAATCCAATCCTAGAGGAGTTCATGAAGTATCTTCTGGTGAGAAATCATCAAATCATGTGAATGCAATTAAAACCCTTAGGAATGGTAAAGTGGTAGACAACAAGGTAGCCATACGTAATAGTGAACATATTGTACTTCACCCTTCTGAACCAGTAGCTGAAGAGACTGATGAAGTCTCTAAAGAGCCCGATGCAGTTCCTTATAAGCCAGATTTTGTTCCTAGATCCCCGTTTCCACAAATGTTAGCACCAAGAAAGAAGGTATCGAATTTTAATGACATATTGGAAGTTTTTAAGCAAGTCACTATAAACCTTCCTTTTATTAGATGCAATTAGGCAGATTCCTACTTATGCCAAGTTCCTTAAGGATAAGTGTACGCGAAAGCGAAAGCTTAGTGTACCAAAGAAATCCTTTTTAGCTAGTCATGTGAGTTCAATTATCCAGAAGAATACAACTCATAAGTACAAATACCCAGGGTCCCCAACTATTTCTTGCACAATAGGTAACTACCGTGTTGAGAAAGCGTTACTTGACTTAGGAGCCAGTGTGAACTTACTTCCGTACCATGTGTACCTCCATCTAGGACTTGGTGATTTCAAACCTACTCAGATAACACTGCAATTAGATAATAGGTCTGTGAAAATTCCTCGTAGTGTCATAGAGGATGTTCCTATTAAGGTCGATAAGTTTATTTATCCAGTGGATTTTGTTGTCCTTGATACCCAACATGTCCCTGACCCAGAGAATCAGATACCTATGATATTAGGCCGCCTGTTTTTAGCTACATCTAATGCGATCATTAACTGTCAAAGTGGTATTATGAACTTATCTTTTTGTAATATGACTATTGAGATGAACCACCTGAGCTAGATGACACGTGCATTGAAGATGTAAACATGATAGGAACATTAGTTCAAGAGTCATTACCAAACACTTTGTTAGAAGATCTATTAGAGAAATGCTTATCCCACTTTGAGTTTGATTTTGATTTTGATGATGACCGTGTGATTAATGAGGTGAAGGCTTTGTTAGATTCAACCCCTTTGATAAACACTAGTAATTGATGGAAAGCTAAGTTCGAACCACTACTAGTTTCTAAGTCTACCCCTAATTCTTTCTTTATAAGAACCTTCTAAGTTGGACCTTAAACAACTACCGGATACCCTAAAGTATGTGTATTTAGGCCCATCTTAGACTTTTCCTGTGATTGTAGCACCCTACTTGGATAGTAACCAGAAAAATAGGCTAGTAACCGTGTTTAAAAACAATTAGGAAGCTTTAGGGTGGACCATAGAATACATTAAGGGTATAAGTCCTACTTTTTGTATGCATCAGATTCATTTAGAGGATGATACCAAACTGTCTAGGGAAATTCAACGTTGACTTAACCCTAACATGAAAGAATTAGTTCGAACTGAGGTGCTTAAGTTGTTAGATGCTGGTATTATCTACCCTATTTCAGGCAGTAAATGGGTCAGCCCCATTCAGGTTGTTCCCAAGAAATCAGGTATCATTGTAGTCCAGAATGATAACAATGAGTTAATCCCAACCCGAGTGACCACGGGGTGGCGTTTTTATATTGACTATAGAAAATTGAACAAGGTCACAAGGAAAGACACCCACAGTTACTGTGTTGCTTGTGAGCGTTGTTAGAAGTTAGGAACCATTTCCCGTAGAAATATGATGCTTTTGAACCCTATTTTAGTTATTGAGGTCTTTGATGTGTGGGGCCTTGATTTTATGGATCTTTTTCCTAATTCCTTCGGTTATTTTTATATCCTTGTCGCTGTAGACTATGTATCTAAATGGGTTGAGGCAGTTTCATGTAAAACAAACGACCACACGGTTGTGGTCCAGTTTTTTGAATGATAACATATTTGCACGTTTTGGTATATACCGCGAGCTAAAATTAGTGATGGAGGGTCACACTTTTGTAATCGACCGTTTAAGCTTTTGATGAAGAAATATGGCATTGCCCACAAAGTAGCTACCCCATATCACCCACAAAATAATGGTAGAGGTTTCCAACATGGAGATTAACGTATTCTAGAGAAAACAGTTAATCCTAATAGGAAAGACTGGTCATTGAGGCTTACTGATGCCTTATGGGCTTACAATGCTCCATTTATAGGTCAACGAACTTCCTTTAATATTTAATTGTCTTTCTATTGCGAAAGAGCAGATAAAGGTCGACAAAGGTACTTTATTTGAAGAATACGTCACAAAATTTTTAGTTAATTTTATAGCCATTCAACAGCTAGACAACTCAGCAATGCCTTGGAAAGAGACTCGACAAAATCACGATAAGTGAGAATTCTCGTAGTTCTTAGGTGACCAGTACCTTATCGCCTAGTTTTTGGCAAGGCATGTCACCTGCCTGTCGACTTAGAACATAAAGCATATTGGGCTGCAAAGCAGTTAAATTTTTCACTTGACAAGGCAGGAGCTCACAAGAAGCTCCATCTCAATGAGTTGGAAGAGATTCGAAAAGATGCATATGATAGTGCTAGGGAGTATAAGAACAAAATGAAACTTGTGCATGATAAAAATATTTTAAGAAAGTCATTTTCTCCAGGTCAAAAAGTTCTTATGTATGATATTCGTTTGCATCTATTCCCCGAGAAGTTACGCTCTCAGTGGACCGGTCCTTTTATTGTTCGTACTGTTTTTCCTCATGGTGCTATTATGATTGAGACTCAAGATGGTAGAACTCCTTTCAAGGTTAACAGTCAGAGATTGAAACCATTTTTAGAGCCTTTTTCTACAGGTGATGTTGACGAGGTCCCTATGGAGGACCTTGTTTACTTTGATTGACCATCAAGGTTGATTTTTGTACATTAGTAGATTTTTGTACGTTTATATTATTCGTTTTTAGGTTTTTATTTTCTGTGTTATTCTGCATGGAAGGATTGTTATTCTTCACCCAGGTACTATCTTTCTGACTTACCTCTTTAATCTTCTTTTTACTTATCTATTGGTACTGCTCTTTATTTTGAAACATTAAGGACACTGTTTGATTTAAGTTTGGGGGTAATGGAAAAACTTTTTAGTGCAATAATAAAACTTGAAAATTTAGATACTTATAAACAATTCAAGATGACACTAACCATTCTAGGTATATGGAAACTTAGCTCTTTTTCTATAGGAATTGGTGTGCCCAGTTAAATGGTTTACTCATAAAAGGACAAAGTTCAGGTGTTAGAAATAATATGATAGTCGTCACCATATATCGGAGTCTATCTCGACAATATCACCTTCTGTTTTTATTTTCGCAAATTTTTTTGTGTTTCTCTAAGTGATTTGGCCGCCAGGATGGAGTAGAGAGTTTGAGATCAAGCCCTATTATTGTATTTTATTTAGATTATTATCTAGAAAAAAAATAAAAAAAATCGAGTATTGATACTTTGATATCAATATGTGTGTGTTCTCCTTGTCTCCGTCGCCTAAGCAAGCATGGAACGCAGGATCCATGAGAATTATCATATAAGATGTTGATAAGGAGCATGCGCTTGGATTCATTTGATCCAATCATGTTGTCAGTACATTTAATAAAAGAAAGATAATTTTATAATTTTTAATAAATCGATCGCTAGGACCCTTGTATATACCATTTGAGTCGATATTAGTACAAGGAGTAAGACCAGTGGGAGCGTATCTCAATCCATTAGGATTCATCCTGGCACTGACCTTCAGACAGATATAAGAAACACCATTCACCTTAGTCAACACGCGTAAACTTCATTTTGTCGATATCCATCTTCTAAATCTTTTCATGTGATTGTACTTTGATAGATTCTGAGTATCGTGGTTGAACGACTATCTAAGTAGAGCTTTGTTTTCTTATATATGAATTTAGTATGCTGAGTGCAAACTCGTGTACAACAATTGGACTCATATAGGGTAATGATTCCCATAGCCGAAGAATTTAGTATACCAACTAAATAACTTGTTTACTCTACCCTCAATAGTTCAGATGTAGCTAAGCTTTGGAGTAAAAGGTTTTGTGGGTATATTTATTTTAAACCCTCAAGAGACAAAACTCGTCCACTAAGGACACCTAGGGGTTTAAAGGCTTATTACATATGATAAATGTCGTCGCGATTCCTGCAAAAGTGAGTTAGGATTTTATTTTATTTTTAGATTAGATTTTTCTCGAGGACTAACAAATAATAAGTTTGGGGGTATTTGATAGACACATTTTTTTGTCTAAATTGTTCTCAATTTCATATTTTCTTGATACTCAATTTTGTACTTATCATGGGTTTTTATGTCTTTGTAGGTATTTTTGGAAAATTAATTTTTGTGAAAAAATTGACTCGAAAAATTGTTATAGGCACCCAATTTTTTTACTAAAGGCGCCCACACTTTGGATAAGGGCACCCCCAGGGAGTTGGATATAGGCACCTGCACATCGGATAAAGGCACCCCTTCTTTTTCGTTCAAATCCGAGAAAGGCGGGAAGCATATTTTTACGCGTGAGATTCTGTTGGATTTGGTTAACGGATTTCATGGGATTAAAACGCGTTTCTATTACTCCAAATTGAAGCAGAAACCTAAAGGGATAAACACACGTCAATTATATCCAAGAAACAAGGCTGGAAATCGAGTTTACTGCCGAGGAAAAAAAATTCTCTTTTCCGGATAAACAAGGAATCAGAGTTGGTTTTGGATAGAGTTTTGACTTCTTATTGATCAAGGATAAGTTGTTAGGGTTTGTAGAACATATATAAAGCAAAGATATCGAGTAAAAAATGGGGGAACTTGAATTGAAAAAAAAGACAGGAAGAAAAAAGTGTTGCTGCTGCTGTAGTGAAAAACAGGGAATATGCGATGATTTTTTCAACTGAACAACAATGGATATCTTCGCCTTTGCTACGTTTATCTTCAGCTGCGACGGTTTTTTCAACCCACTTGCAACGGATATCTTCACAACAACAACGTTTATCTTCAGCGGAAGCACTTTCTCTTCTGTAACAGTGGAAACAGTTGTTTCCAACACCATTACACCGTTGCAAACTCTATGTTTACATAATTTTCACTTTTTTCATCTTTATAAATTTTGAGCCATGAATACACATCTTGAGAGTGTTTACAACATGAGGAGCTAGACCACATTGCTGAGGCAACGTCGGAAGTCATATTTCCAATAATAAAGTAGTATATTTTTATCTAATTAATTTTGTAATTCTTGTATGATTATTTGCTTTGAGTTAAATTTGAAATAATGATTTTTATCAATTAGTGGTGTTTTCTTTTGATGGGTCATGCTTAGTTTAGAGCTATTGATGTCTCATACTTTTGATTTACAACTATTATTTTAAATATCTAACTTTGAGAATATTTAGAATCAATTGAATGTATGAGTTGCAAGATAATTATTATACTAAATCACTTGAAAAATTGGCTAATGGTGGAATCCTTAGTTTCAGTTCTTTCCATAATCTTAAATTAATTTTAATTTAATCTTCTTTATTTTTAGTATTAAAAATTAGGTTTAAAAATAAAATCTTCACAAGTCTGAGTATCAAATCTTTTACCACTATTTCTAAAACACATCAGTTGGTACAAACTCACTGATAGCATTATCTTATGACAAACTCACAAATTACTCACGATTGTCGTAGACCGCCAGACCAATACCCCAATGAAAATCCACCCATGTGTTGTATTTGACAGATCATAGAATGATAGTGGAGTCGTGAACCACGACTGTTTTGATTAGGTCAAGTCAAGTCAGATGACTTGCTAAGTCAGTGAGACAAGTTGCATAACTCACTGAATTGGTAATTAGACTGATCAGCGTCGAGTATGGTAAGTTTAGTGGTTATGTACTAACTTAGGAGTAACATGGTCGTTTTAATAGCCAGGAGTCAGCTTAGAAGTAGAAAGGCATAATTCTGAAAGTGCTTAAATCCAATATTGGAGGGAGCTTCCTTATCAAGAAGGCTTATTGGATGGACATATAAGGCTAGTGTTGGTATTAGGCCAGTGTTGAAAAGAATGACGTATTTTTAGAGGAAGAAGTTAACAAGGATAGCGCTAGCTCCTTAGCACAAAGGGTAATGTGCTAGCTCCTTAGCGCAAAAGCTAATGTGCTAGCGTTTTAGGAAAAATACCAATGTGCTAGCGCTTTGGAGGCAAGGCCGATATGCTAGCTGCTAGCAAGGGAGCTATCATTTTATCCGCAAAATCTATGATGCTACTAGCTAAGGAGGTTAGCGCTTTTAGTGCAAAGGCTAGGACGTTGCTAAGACAAGGAAGCCAACGCAAAGTCTAGAACGCTGCTAATGCCAATGAAGCCAATGCTTTTAATACAAAGGCTAGTCAAGGAAGCTAGGCCAAGGTCAAGGAACCTAGCGCCAAAGTCAAAGAAGCTAGTGCTTTTTGCGTTGTTGGTCAAGGAGGCTAGCGCTAATGCGTTGTTGGCTAAGGAGGCTAGCGCTAATGCGTTGTTGACCAAAGAAGCTAGCGCTTCCAGCGCCAATGCGCTGCCAGGCCAAGGAAGCTAGCGCTTCCAGCGCTATTGCATCCCTGGGGTGCTTCTTTAATGGGGATAATGCTATCCTGGTGCTAGAGCATGAAAATACTAGGCTAGCCTAGCTCACAGGCACAATGCGTCTTTGGAGGCATTATTCTTTATTTGTGGTGCGTCCAAGAGGAATGGCGCATAATTCGTGGCTTGTTCTTGAGCAAAGTGCTAAAGTGTTATATTTTAAGCTCATGATAATAATTTGTGATGTGTTCTCTATAATGCATCTTTGGGGATTAAGCATTGGCTATTCCCAAATTTGATAAATATTATTGGAACATCGATGCGCTTAAGTCGAGTTCAAGGAATTCAACAGTGGAATTTGTACGACTTGAGACTGATTCGATATGGCATAAATATTGTGAATATTATAGACATTACATGATCAATTTGGAATGCATGTAGTTGTTTGTAGAAACTGTATTCTTGATTCGCTTGCGAAATATATAAGTAGAAATACAGTTTTTCGTGTTTTGATATAAAATTAGGAATATGCGGATAAGTATGTGCATATACTTTTATGTTCATGCTGCTAGGCAGAAGGAAATTTTACAATTCTAGCCATTGTCAAAAAATCACCATCTACAGTGTGAGTTTATGCTTATAAGTTTTAAATAACCAAACAATAAACTCTTTCCATCTCATATCAGGTCGCATCTCTCTATCTCTCTATTCTATTATGTGTGGCCGATATCCAAAATCAGATCCCCAATTTAGTTTTTCTCAAGAGTATAAGCAGGCTACCATTCTTCCTCTTTTTCTAAACTAATATCTATACCCGATCTTGTTTGATCTTATTTCTCAAGACACATCTATGTTTTTTAGATTTGATCATCCTTGTTCTTATTTCTCAAGACACATCCATTTTGATCTAATTGATGTTTAGATTTGATCTTTCTGGATATTTACATATTAACATGGGTATTTATATTATGTGATGTAATTGATGAATGTAAATAATGTAGGATTTGATCATGTATTATGTGTTTGAATATGTAAGTGAATATTGTGATTAATATAAAATTCTTTGTTTAAAAGTAAAATAGTTATCTAGATTTTGTAGATTTGATTCAGTAAACTAGTAAATTATTGGCAGTATTGAAGACGAATTAAATGAAGTATTGATAATTTTACATATCTAGGGGATATAAGTAAGAAGCTTCATCATAAAACTTTAAAAGCAACAAGATTAATAGAAACTAACGGGTCGGTGAGCAACCCACGGGTTGGCCCTAACCTGGCCTGTTTTTTACGGGTTTGAAAATGCTAACCCTAACCCAGCCTGTTTAGGCAACGGTCCGAGCCAGGACGGGTTAGGTCCAACCCACGGACCGGGTCATAAATTGCCAGCTCTATTAGTAGACAACCTTCTGAGATCACTGATTTAGAAGAGGTGAATATGATTAACACATTAGTTCATGATCCTTTGTGAAACATTTTGTTTGATGATTCCGTAGTTGAAAATGATGAGTGTTTCATTTTAGATCATTTGTGTGACCAAACTCTAGAAAAATCTCTTGAGTATTTTTGTGACTTTAAGGACCCTGAAATCCAAGCAATAGTTTTAGGTCTATCTCAAAGTAATGATTACGATAAGTTTGGGAGTAGTGATGATTCTTGTGATTGTCAATTATCCCTACTTAAATTTCCTCACTTGGGATTTAAGCTTTGTGCGTCTAAGGTCTTACTTGAGTTTTTCCAGACTCCGCAACATGACCCTCCTGATATTGTCTATTAGGAAATCCATCTATTAGAGACTCTTAGTTCGATAAAATCCGTTTACCTAGACAATCATATTTGGTGTGAATGGGCACCTTAGATAATTCTAGTAAGCTTAGCTAAAGTTGTGTTCTGTCTGTTCACTATCTTGGCCAATATAGTTTCCTTATTTTTGTGTCAAAGCTATTTGGTTTTGATAACCCACAATTGTTTCGATTACTTGTAAATGATTTTGAGAGGTGGCTATCCATTTGGTAGTATTTTATAGTCTGGATGAAGACTTTAAACTTGACACTCTATGGGAGGAAACCCATATACTCATGGTACTCGGTTACCTATGGTAATATCCTTCCTTATTTCCTTTAAGTGGTAACAGTTCCTATCTATCTATGTTTTAATTTATTCATCTTTAGAACATTGAGGACAATGTTAGATTTAAGTTTGGGGGTAAGGGAGAAAATTTTAGTTTGTAGTTTTACCAAAAATCTCCAACTTTTTTAGTCATGTAGTATCCTTTTACATACTGATTCTCACCGAAAATATTGAAATTAGAAGC
Source organism: Papaver californicum (assembly GCA_023531435.1). Classification (NCBI taxonomy): domain Eukaryota; kingdom Viridiplantae; phylum Streptophyta; class Magnoliopsida; order Ranunculales; family Papaveraceae; genus Papaver; species Papaver californicum. The sequence goes on along the minus strand of JAJJMC010014301.1, from coordinate 5,742,703 downwards.
GATAGAGAAGTTAACATCTATGTTCTTGACCTTTGAGAGAGTAATCGTGACGGACCCAACCATCAATGCTAGGGACAACTAGGGCAGAAGGAAATGCCAGAAAGACATATCGAACCAATCATTAGTGGATACTACCTTTTTGAATAAGGCACCAAACCTTCAACTGCCTCTTAGAGTATTTCATCTGTATAAACACCGAGTAAAATGATGACCTACTCAACCTCGCACCACTTCAGAACTTTTGGATCTCTTGAGTGCTCATTCTTATTACAAAGAGGCTGACATCAGAACTAGCCTCATCTTGTAGTCTTAGTCACAAAATTACGACTTTCTCTCAATAGAAACTCATCATAATCAACTAGCAGAGAAACATCAATTCATGAAGAAGTTAAAGACATTCAAGGTTTACAGGAAATAAAAGAAAACAACATATGTAACTTTTTGAAGATTTATGTTACCAACAATTGTGAAGAATCAAGTGCAAAAGTTATTCTCCAATGGAAGGTAAAGTTTCATGTTTTGTATCATCATTTTTGTTTCATGTTTTTTTATAATTTCTATTTATAAAAAATAAATAAATTGTGTAATAATTTCATTAGGGAAAGCCATGGACAAGAACAAATCTAAAAGGATTTTTCAAGACAACAAGTGATCGAAGAAAAAGAGTAAAGTTCTACAAGTTTGGAGGGTTTATCGTCAAGGGTTGAAGCCGAAGACAGAGTTGTTTCTATTCAGCACTTAGAAAGAGTTGTGTTTCCAATACTAGAAGGTGAGTGGATATTCCCATCCTCATATATGGTCGATTTCCTAAGAAATCATCAAATTTCTTTTCTTTAAAAATCTTCTGGAAAAAATAAGCGTTACCATCAATAATGTATAAGTATTCTCTCTTCAATCCTGCTTACACATATCTGTGACCCTTAAATTTTTTTATTATAAGTGGCTAACCTGTGAAGTAGAGTCGAGGAGAAATGCGTATTCGGTTGCTCTATTTATCCGTTTTCCATATGACAGAAGACATCTTTGGCACTTGTTCAACTCAACAGACCCACTCTCTCTATCGTTGTTGAGCGGGATATACTAGCATGTATTTTCTCTTGCAATTCTAATTACTTGGGTCTTTGGATACTTGTGATTAATTAGAAGTTGGAGTAAATGTTTTGTGGGTATACCTCTTGTAAACCCTCACGAGTTAACACTCGTCTGCTAGGGTCATATAGGAATTTAACGACTTGTTACACGTGCTAAGTGTAGCCGTGATTCAAACGAAAGTGAGTTAAATTTTTATTTTATTTTTTTAGATTAGATTTTTTCGAGGACTAGCAAATTATAAGTTTGGGGGTATTTGATAGACACATTTTTGTGTCTTATTTGATATTGTTTGTACTTAGTTTTTGTATTAATATTATTTTATCTATTTGTAGGTTTATTTGTGGAGTTTGTTATGGTGGAAAATTTGTCTTAAAAGTGATAAAGGCACCCCCATGACTTTGGTTAAAGGAACCACCATTTATAAAGGCACCCATGCTCTGGATTAAGGGAACCACCTTCTTCCCATTTCAAATACAAAATTTGGCGGGAAAACTTCTTTTAACAACTGTGAAAAGATTTGTAATCATATTTTTGGTTATTTTTCGATATTTAAGGCTACACGATATGAAAGCATTGAAGTCAAAAGAAATCAATTAACAATAGTTAGTTGCGTTAAAAAAGGAAACAAATATTCTCGGGTTTGGTTTAAGAAGATAATATCTCAACAAGATTTGAAAACAACATCAAGAATATTATTCTCGAGTTGTGATAAGGATAAAAATTAAAGAACTTGGTCGAGATATTACTGCAGCGAGAAAGAAAAATTGCCAAGATGTTTTCTTCATAGATACTAGACGAGATTTGGAGTGAGTTGGGTGTTGTAGTATAAATAGAAGTCGAGAGGCACATCACATGGAAGGGAGAGAGCCAGAGAACTGAAGAAAAAAAGGTTCGAAAATTCTCTACAACTGCCGAGAAGAAGAAACTGCGCTCAGAAACAGTCGCGGGAAGAACTGTGGCCATTTTCTTCTTTTCAACGGCGATAGAGAACTGTCATTAATTTAACAATGATCTTTTATGTTGCTTTTAACGATATAAGTAAATACTTCAGAAACGTGATAGATTATTGATTGCAACATGAGTTTCTGTTCTATTTTTCTTTCTTGTATTTTCTTCTTAAATACTTTGATCTATAAACAAATTTATTGAGAGAGGGTTTAACAGGAGGAGCTAAATCCCAGTTACTGAGGCGATGGAGGTAGCTATTTTTCCATGATTATGTGGTAATTTTATTTAATAATTTTTTCAATTTTATTTATAACTTTGTATTGACTTTTATTAAATTGATTTTCATTTAGTTTGAAAAGTCATGCTTAGCTTAAGTGTTTTGATGGTTCATGCTCACCATTTACAATTGATATTTTGAGAATAATTATTTTGGTAAGAATTAAAGTCACTTTTAAATGCTAGAATTGCATAATTATTATTACTATTGATTCACTTAAAATTGGTTAATGGTGAAATTTAGAGTCTCAATTATCTTTGATATTGATATCATATTTTGTATAAGCTTTCTAGTTTAAAAATAGAATTTAGATCTAAAACAAATCTTCAAAAGTCTCGTGTAACGAACTTTATATTATCACTTTATTAAAATAAACAGTAAACCGGCTAAGCATGTTAGTGATTTCTTGGAAGTTGTATATTTCCACTGAACACCCTTTGGGATAATGTGCTCATTCAATTCTCACGTTCAATTTCAGAGAAAAATAAAATAGTGCTCGTGACGATGACCGTATAGGATATGAAGGCTTAGAGGATTATAGTTTGTTCGTGGAGTACTTTATGTTATGTATATTTTGTGATTATATTTTAATTGCAAATCGACTCATTTTTGTTTATGTATCACTTGTGAGATGTTCTCATATATATTTTAGAGAAGGTTTTACATTTAGATTCATCTGTATTTAGAATATTTAATTTAATATTTAAATAGACGTTTTAGATCTTAAATTCCTCAGAATGTAGGATGGTTTCTTAGAATTTTAAGTAGCTGGATTTTGGGGCATTACAGTTCTTCAGTCGCGAAGAACAACATAAACAATCTGTAGGTAAATCACTAAATAACTGTCGATTCTAGTTAACTAAAATAATCTTTTAAAGAAATTTAAAAATTATAAAAAAATATATGAAAATCTTAATAAAATAATTAGAAAATATCAAAAATAAATGAAAAAAGTGAAAATAAATAAAGAAAATTAAATAAATAATTAAATAAAATAATTAAACTAATCTAACATTAAATTCAATGATTAACACTAATTAATCAAAGAGTGTATTAACCATTAACAAAAATAATTGGATAAGGAGTTTTTAAAATTACTTCAAAAAGACCCCATTTTAACTTATTAGATAGGCCTTAAATAATTAAAAGTAAACCACAATTTAGCCAGGTATTATAGTTAAAAATTATATCAAAAGATGACGTTAGAGAAGTTCTTGAAATCTCAACCCTGAACCCTGAACCCTGAACCCTGAACCCTGAACCCTGAACTTCTCTAACGTCATCTTCTGAGATTTCAACCATGATGGTAACCTACAAGGCAGAGATATTTCAACCATGATGGTAACCTATAACTGCGATAATGGCATTCTTTGGAAGCCCAACAAGCCTATTTAGTTATTAAAAACACATAAAGCCTTGAAACTTTTTCTGGTAGAGCAAAAGAAAAATCATTCTACACAATCACACAAGTTCCATTTAGATTCTTTACTAATGCATTCCTTTGCTAGTAGATATGCCTCCAAACGGCCAGTTCTTGATTCCGTTGCATTGCAGTGAGCAAGCCTAATAGTTCTGCCTGCACATTGCATGTTTCTATAACTTAGCTGTCTAAGTTCCTCTCAACCAACCTGCAAAGTAATCATCAGCATTACAATGGCAGCATTTGGATTTCCAAGCTCAAAAGGAGCATGGACAAGAACTTTGTAACACTCGTCATTATGAAAATGCATGGAGAATAAATGGAGAAAACATACTGCTTGAAGAATAAATGTAGAAAACATATTGGATGAACAAGTGTTTGCTGCTACATTGAGGGGAGATCGCTCATAAATTTACTTCTTGGTTGATTAATATACTACACAAACATATACTTCTACATAACTATGGGGGCATTCTCATGTTCTCTGCATGGTTTCTAATCCACATGGAGAACAAGTGAAAACAAATCGTAATCTACTTCACAAGGTACAATGTGGCCCAAAAGATTGAAGGTTGAAATCCGAAACAAGAATATCCTTCATTTCCTAAGGCAAAGCTAATTCTAGAGCGCATAAACACTCCTTGAGGTCGTTGGTTAGTCTGATTTTTCAGTGTTTGTATGACCATTGGACACCGTTCTTGTCTCGGTCTCGTAAATCAGTGTCTACCAAATAATCTAAATCTCGTCATGATAAGTCTAAAAGAACACTAATAGCATTATTAACTATCTTATTATACTATGACATCATACAGTACTAGAAACTGAAGCTAACCAGAATGACATACCAATAGCAAAGTCGACAAGTTTAGCTGCAACAGCCACAGCCGAGCCACTTGATGATCCACCAGGAATATGAGATGGAGTTAATGGGTTTGTAGGTGTACCATAATGAAAATTCTCTCCTGTAATTCTGCGATGCAACTCAAACACTCAACTACAATACTCCAAATTCAACACAAAGAAGGGGAAAATGTCCACGCAGAAATTTACCCAAATGCTAATTCATCCATGATAGTTTTCCCAACAAAAGTAGCTTCATTCTTAAGCATCCAAGTAACAACAAGTACATTGGAGAAGCTGGATCATGGGGTTTTCCCAATCTAGATTCCCAAACCCACCCACATACTCCTTTATATCAAAACTGCAACAAAAAAAAAACAGAAATGTCAAAAAAAAATTGAATACCTAAATCTCACAAAGTTACAATTTTGATCAGTGATTTCTATACTAAAATCACAAATCAACAAAGGGTTTCTCTTAGACAAACCTAAAGAGACACAGAGAGAGGGAGAGAGATTAGTTACAGTACTTGTCATCTTACACAGACATGTTGATCAAGCTTTTGAATCTTAAACAGCCATAGAGATCAAGCACATACCTGATGAGTGATGATGCTTCAAATCGATAATCGTTGAAGAAGAAGGTGGTACTCCTGCTGATGGGGTTGCTGGGATAGTGGTGGTGGAGGTGAACCAGGTGATCGGTTGATGAAGAACAGATTGGGGCTTCCTTTGATCCTTTCACAAAAGAGATGAAACATTCAAACAGATGAAGACGGAAATCGAATCATGAAACTTAAACAAACCTAGAAATGGGCGATTAGGATTGAAACTTGAAATAAAATCAACGGCCAAAAAATCAGTAAAGTTTCGACAGGTGGACGGGTCGGGTCGGGTGAAAGGAGATATCACCCACACTCGACCCGCCAAAAATCGGATTTAAAAAAATCACCCGCATCCAACCCGTTCATAAGCGGATCGGATGCGGACCAGGTTAATTTGGACGGGTTCAGATCGGATTGACGGGTTGAATCGGATTTATGCAGTCCTAATTTTAACCAATAAAAATGAAGATTCCACATCCGTTTAACATAGGAGCTTTAATGGTGCAGCCTTTTAAGTGTTGAGATGCATATCGGGCCTAATATTGAATCCTTATTACTACCTCGTCACAAGTCACAAGCATGAGCACTTAATGGGAAAACGCAATAGATGTCATTAGTTCGCAACTTCGCATTGATCCATGAAACTCTGGTCCATTAGTTTATTGTACTAAGGCTCTTGATTAAAGAGAGTATGTGGTCCAACAGTATAAAATATCTCATATCATAAATTATTTTTTTTTTTTTTTGAAGCATCGTATCATAAAATTTGATGATCATCAATTGGGAACACAAACTTTTTTCTTTAATCGATTAGAAAATTATTACAAATAAATATTTGACTAATAAGCTCTAACTAAAGACTATAGCTAGCTAAGAACATCAGCAGCACTACTACTAGTCTATTGCTAAGCTAAGATCAACAAGGCAAGTTGATTTTGATACCGAAGTTAAAAGTTAGGACAAAACCTAAAGATAAACAGAATCAAACTAAAGTTACTTAAAGAAATTAATTAATGCTTCAAAAAAAAAGTAAATAAATTAATTCTAATTAATATTATTCTTATTTAACCCTGAAAATAGAGATGAGACGATTTAACGGCCGTTAACAAGAGGGTCAACGCCGAGTTCCTTGAGTGGACTTGGTGGTAAACTATTTCTCCCGTTGACTAGAGGGCTAACTGAGATTTGCTGGCACGGACTTGAGGGCAAGCTAGTTCTTCCTGATGCAACAAGCCGTTGAACAAACTTGTCTATTCTTTGCCCGTTGGTCTCTGTCAGTAACCGTTTCCCTCCAAACGGCAATGATTCGACTCCTCTTTCTCTTAATAAGTCCTCCATTACTGTCTCTATATTCTCGGTCATAATACCGTGTGCCTGTGTAACAGTAAAAAACTAACTGCCTTAGTAACTTGGTGATTACTGAAAACAAGACGGTGCTACCGCAGTAAGGTCGGAGGTTTTTTTTTTTTTTTACATTGAGATTTGAGATAAAAAGCAATAAAGAGTAACTTAACCAAATCAGTGAAATTAAAGAATATTAGTCAATGAATATTTAATTACTGATTTTAATTTGAAAGCAAAAATTTACAAAGAAATTAAGAAAATGTTTACCTGAATACGGACGTAATCGGATTGATTCCAACAAAATGCATTACCAAGCATTTGATCAACAGTTTCAGAAACACCATCGAGAACAATATCAACAAGAGCAGGTACTGAACATTTTCCGTTCTTACCAACTTTCTCTTTTAACGGATTACTTAACGGACCATTACCTAACGATAAAACATACAAGTCTTCAACTCCATTAACAGATGGGAAATCCCGTTTATTATGTAAAACATGAGTAACAGCAGCAGAAGTTGGGTTATTCATAACCAATCCACCATCAATAGCTAAACAATAAGTTTTTTCATCCACAGACATTAACTTATACGGCTTAAACATATTTGGTGTTGCTGATGTTGCTCGACAAACTTTCCATAACTCAAAATCAAAACTATCTGATTCAATGGCATCAGCTCTTGAGAAAACAAAAGGACCTGAACTCTTCAAATCATAACATGGAATCAACAATGGTTTGCACGTATCCTTGAGTGTTAAAACCTTACCATCATTACTTAATGTTTGTCTCAACACTTTATCTATGTTGTTACACGAAAATCTCTGGTGGCGGCCGAAAACACCAACGTTCTTGACTTTAAACATTTCCGATTGTTTTTCAGTAACTAATTTAACAGCTGATTTAGCTGTAAATAAAGGACGACCTTCACCATCATCAGCAACTAACATTGCAGCATATAATGCACCAATGCCAGTACCAGCAACAATATCGAAGAAATCGGAAATGCGTGAATTAGGATCACCAGTTCTTTCTTGGATCTGATCTTCAAGATGTATCAAGCTTGATCCAGAAATAAAACCTTTTGTTCCTCCTCCATCTATACCTAAAATTCTTGTTTTCTTATTTTCACAATTTGATAGTAACCATTTTTGTTCTAATTTAGTAAAGATATCTAATGTTATTTTACTTATATCCATCACAAAATATTTCTTCAGCTGAGTAGCTAACCTCGCGCACAATAATAAGGAAAGAACAAGACCTGTTATTAATAAACAGATCGATCGTGGAGTACTGAGTAAAAGAAAAGAGAGATCACGTTTCTTAGCTGAGAAACATTAAATGGGGGATATATTTGAGGTTTTTTTCTCTTTTTATTTTTCTTTTCTGATCTTACACTTACTTACTCTCGAGAACTGAAAGAAGTTCAGTAATGAAAAATGGAAGTGTGAGTGAGAGAAACGGTTAAGTCCAATTTATATATGACAAGTAAGATTCTCTGCCACTACTTGGCTTTTCTCATCATTTTCGTTTCCTTTCGCTTTCATTTCATTCATTTTGACATTTTCTTTTTTTAATTTTTACACTCAGTTACACCTAATTAATGGTTTCTTTCTTACTACAATAGTATAATTTTATTGAGCTGACTATGCGGCACGTGTAAGGTTCTTACTGTCGAATTCACGTGTTTAACTGCGCCGTGTAAATAGCGGACAGAAATTGTCGGCTTTTGAATCGGCTAACGTATGTGTAGCTTGAGGCTACACTGTTTTCTGCAGTGACACTACAGACCTGGTTACTGTAGTAGTCGTATCCATCACGAAGTTGCTACAGAGAACTTTGGAATTCAAATCCTTAGTACCCAAAGTTTTTTACAGAGAACTTTGGAATCAAACGAAAATGTTTATCGACTTTCCGCTGGGTCGATAGAGGTAGAGCCGGGAAATTGCCTGCTACAAAATCCAACGGCTCTCAGAGAGTGGGAAGTCGCTTCTCACTTCCCGCATTGGAAGAGAAATGGAGAGTTCACTACGAAAATGCTCTTCCTAACTTACTTGGGAGTCCTATGTCACTGTGGCACTAATTAGGAATGGCCTCCGAACCATAAGACTTGCTCTTAACGGTCTAGAATACCCTCAGGTTTAACAACAATGAGTAGTAGAGCATTGGTACCAAAACCAAGCTTCAAAGAGAAATTCAGTTCTTATCTCAAGTCGTCTTTCAAGTTTACTTTATCGCTAAATTTATCAAATTCAAGAGTTTCCTTTTTCCCCCTTTTCTAAACTCTAGCTCTTTGCAGACTTAAATGAAGTTCTGAAAATTTCTTATTATTCCATTCAAAACCTGAAATGTTTATACAGAAGATCGTACACTACACAAATACACATGAAAGGTCTGTCACTCTGTTGTGATAGAAGATTTCAGACAAACTGTTAGCAAAATATTGATGTCAAATGATTGCATGTGCCAAAAGTTTGAACTATTCAACACAATTGAACTATATCAAATCAAGGACAGTTTCAATGTACTCTCATTGAAAGACTAAATTCTCATATGTAATGTTCAATATCCACTCCATACAATTGAAATTACAGACTTAACTTGCCTTAAAATCTTTTTTATCTTGCAAAATTTGGCAAGGTACCCTCAAAACTAACAGTAATGATAGAGAGATCATCTGCAAGACATATTGAAGAGTATACCCAGCCCATCTCCATTTGGTAATGAAGAGTTCTTTAGACTTTCAGCATCTCCTGAGAAACCAAACACAAATGAGATCAGCTTTAAAAACCGAAGTGATGAAAGTTAAGGGACTTTGGTAAAACTTGTAAACACTCGAGACATTGTGGATTTTTATTTCTGCCATTCAACTTGAAAACTTGGAGTTATGTTAAGAGTGATGTGATGCAAAAATAGGAGATATCCAGCCTAGAAACTGATACAAGGTAAATGTTTAAGAATATCTATCCAATAAAAGACGGATGTACCAAAGAGGGATGTACCAAATACCGCGTTGTAAACGTAGTGCATCAAAAGTACATTAACTTGCCAACTATAGTCCCAACTCCAAACATGGCTGAAAAGGTTTTAGTTATGTTTCCTTTTTGGTTATGAATTCGAATTGATGCCAACCAACAGCTGCAGGATCTCTTGGGCCAAGAAATTTATGAGGTGCACCCATCAAATATTAGGTCTTAACATCTAGCAAGTGGTCCAAGAGTATAGAACCTTTATTGGAGACAACGGGAGCGCCACTTTCCATTTTTTTTTTCTTTGAGAAATTCTCTCCTTCACAGAGTTTAGCTATCTAATTTATGGAAGAACTAGCATACCTTCTCTTTCAGCTTGAAAAGGGCTTCGATCTTCTTCATATAATCATCCGTTACTTTCTGTATAGAGACGAGAAAGGTTATGGTAGAGAAGATTGGAACTCAGAACCAAAAAAGATAGTGCAATTTTCTGGCGGGTTCAATTTTAAAAACAGAAATGAAGTGAAACCTTTCAGAGGTTCACAATTAATACCGTCAGATCCTTACCTGCAAGTCACCTGACAAGTCTTTGACAATGTCTTCAGAAAGCTTTTTCTCCTGCGAAGATAAACGAAGCAAAAACATCAGCATGGAGCTAACTAGTTCCATAGCAGCACTACCGATTACAGAAAGGAATATGTTGGATAGAAATATATAACCTTCTCAAGTTTCTCGCAGGATTTTATGGCATCCCTTCGTATGTTTCTTATAGCTACCTGTAAAGGTTGGAATATCGGTAAAGAGCCAAAAAGGTAAATAATATTTGGAGTAGGAAAAGAACAGTCGTGAACTTCCAAAGATACATTGTCTGACGAAAAAATAGCACAAGATTTATCTATATCAATCACCAGGTTCAATAGTAATCTTCGATAAATACCTAAATGGTCATCTCAAGTACCCTACCTACTTATGTCTATTAACATATTATAACTGATGACTGGCGCAGTATTCAAGGTCCCCTACCTAGTTTTGATCTACATGTTGTTCTAACTAAATGTACAGCTAGAAAAAGCCCACAAAATGGTGAACTAAAGTTTCCAATACAATTAATGGGTCTCCTGGTCTATAACACGAAAGGGAACCATCTTCTTCTTGTCCTTCTAGCATACTTATGGACAAGTAAAGTCATTAACATATCATTAATAAATATGATTCCAAGGTGTACTTAAATCATAGCATAACAGTGATCTATTTCAAAAAATCCATAAAAAATAGTATATCACACCATTTACCTTCCCTTCTTCGGCTTGTTTAGCTGCCAATTTTGCTAATTCCTACACTTGACAAACAAGAATTCTTTTTTACAGATAGCCTTTTAAAGGGATGTGCCTTGTATTTCCTATTTATAAGTAGAGTTATACTACAATCAACATTTATGCTCCAAAACATTTTGGTTGTCTGCAGAGCACTGTAAATTTATGGAGTGTGAGTGTTTACATATATAACTTATAGGTTTGCCTAACCACAGAAATTCAAGATGAATTTAGTCTATGAGAGGAAAGACAGAGATGGGTCAGCATTTAGCAAAATAGTAATGAAGAAATGTTAAACATACCTTCCTTCTCTCAGATGTCAATTGTGGAACAGTCAGCCTAATCACCTCACCATCGTTACTAGGATTTAAATCAAGATTGGAACTGACTATTGCCTTCTCAATAATTTTTAAGCTGAAAAGCAGCGAATGCATCAAGAAGAGATGTAATGATTGTCAAACGTAAATAAACTCATGAAGATTGAGTATCTTTGGGAACACGGTATGTTCTATCTGCTTTATATTTACCATAAGTTCAGCGCATATAGAGGCTCAGATAAACAAATTAAGAAAAGACAAGTTTGTTACACCAAGCATCTCATCTGGATAGTCCTGAAAGTGAAACTGAAACTATGGGAAGACAACAATATTCGAGTCTCTAGAAATGTTTATCCTCCCCTAATTTCTTTGCTTCCGATCTTCTAAATCCAATCAGATTGTAGGTCCCATTCCCCAAATTATCTCATATGAACTACAGAAAGTCAGGGAGGAATACAAAAATCGTCGTCTTCTAAGCAAGCAACACACATCTAGAGTAGCATACAATGATTTTCCACAAGCTTACCTAGATTTGTCGTATGGTTGAATGAGGAGAGAGCTTCCATCTGGAATAGTAATCTGTGCAATGCTTTTCAAGCTAACTGGACTTCCATAATACTCAACCTAGAAAATTTATGTATGTAAGTTACTCCAGAGACCAATATAGAAGAATAGATAACAACATAGAACGATCAAACGAATACCTCGAGCCGATCTAGCATGGTTGGACTTGCTCTTCCTGTCCGAAAACCATTAAAATTTTCTCGAACTGTTTCAAGAGTCTTCTCCATCCTGTTTTTCTGACACAAGAAAAATGACAAGACACTTATTATTTGTACTAAATTCTCAAAATTCCATCTCAAAATAAAACTATTGGATTACTTAAGAACCACGACCTACAGCATCTGTTTTGATTGCGGACTTTTCAGCTTCGATTTCTTCGATTGTTGCACACTTCCAAACTCCTGTTCTGAACATGAAGCAACGAGGTGTAGAATGCATCAGAAGAGAGAACAAAACAAAAATGATAAACACAATGCACTTGACCAAGGGGTTGACTCTCATACTTGAGAGGTCAGTCGTTTAGTTCCCCGCGCTGACCATTTACGAGAAAATGAACTAAAAACTAATCAGAAGGAACTTGTAACACTTGCCTCTTCTTTCCAGATTCTCCGGCGACAACAGCAGCTTTGCAACAAAATTTAACAGAACCCTCTTGAAATTTCACATAATTCGAAGATGCACCCAATGAAGATGCCTTGGCAGTAATAGTAGGAATGCATTTTCCAGTTGCTGTACTATAAGAAGAATCTGCAATACAACATTTTAATAAATTAAACCCTAATTTTAAATCCATAAGAAAAACCCTACCTGAGAGAAAATTTACCTCGAACTGAAAGGGGCGACCGTATAGATGTTGCAGATGAAAATGAAATCGCCATTGAGTTGAGCGCTCAGCTTTTTCTTTGTTTGTTTTTTAGGGCAATAAAATGGCAAAAAGAGGTAATAGAGTAGAGTGAGAAGATGTGGATAAGGAGATGATGATGGCGCGGGTGTTTCTGGGAGGGAAGGAGCTTATCTGTAATACGCTAGAATAAACAGAGGTTTCAATAAGTAGCCCAACGGACAAAATCAAATTATTTTCAAGTCCACAACTCTAGGAATAAAAATTCCAGGTTCTAATTTGAACCAGTTATAAATGGGAATAAAAGTATTCCCGTTTTAAGATATAATAGATGAAAGTACTCCCGTTTTTAATTTTTTTTCTAAAGTACACTTTGTTTGACCGTTTTTTTTAAATACTAACGGTTTTCATCTAGTTAAGTGTTAGGTAGTAGTTATTTCACCTATTAAAAGTCATATTTATCCCTGAATTACATCTTCTTGGTGGGGAGGATAAATGATTCGACGATCCTGAACACGGTGTAACGATCCTGAACCGGCTCGACAAACCTGAAAGCGGTGTAACGATCCTGAACCGGACTCGACGAACCTACAAAGTGTTGTAGAGTGTTGATTCTCCACCAACCAAAAACCCCAAGACACTTGGAAATGATGAACCCTCTTAGGATATGATGTAACAAACCTGAAAACGGTGAAACGATTCTGAACCGAGCCCTACGAACCTGAAAAATGATGTAGAAGGTCAACGTGGTTACAAATAAAGGGTAAATAGGTAAAGTTTAGAAAACTAAACTAGTATTGATTAACCTAAATGAAAAAGCTAACTGCAAGGGCACTTCACAAAATTTTTAAAAAAACGGCGGTAGTATTTTTATGGGGGTCAATAAAACGAGACATTATGTCAAAATTCTCTAAATTTCATGTTTTTACAGTATTACTGGTTTTCTTATGTTCCCTTTAACTAATTTACCTCCTTATAGCAACTCTAGTGGGCATAAGAAAATCTGCCCATTTGTTATGCCATGTGGACGGTCAAATCCTTTTTCTAGCAGAGGGAAAATGGTATATTGGCTCAATCTGAGACGATCGAAGCAACCTAAGAAGGTCGTCCCAAGTTGCTTCGACAACGGTTGACTGAGGTGTCAAACTCGTCAAAATTATATTCCTTACTTTCTTACACTAACTAGTAGAATAATGATAAACAGATTCGTTCCTGAGGGAGAGTTGAGTTAAAGGTTTTCGATTAAATTTCTGAAAATAAAACTACTGCAAATCTATGAAAACAAATAAAAGGATGCGATATGAGGATAAGAATGATTAAGGATTCTTTCTCCACTAGCGAACATGAATACAAGAGAAATCTTCTTCAAAATACGTTTATTGAAAACCCTAGACAAGTCATGAATTCAACAAGTCCATTAGACTCTAAGGTCAGTTTGTAGAATAAGTTCTCTACTCGTTTCTAGCAAATCAAGCCACTTTGAAAAAGCTTTCTAGTGCAACTTTATTGACCGGTATGCTCTGTGAGTCAGGTTGATCCTAACCACATGTTCATAAGTTCGACATATTAACTTAGAGTTATCTTTCACACACCAAAATCCACAACATCTCATTGCAACGGTGATGCTTCGCTACTTTTGGTTAAATCATCGTAACAATTACGGATTGCGGCTCATTGATCTAGCTTTAGAATTGCAAACAAGATATTAAATTGGCCGCTCGAACACTCGCAAACAACCCATGGTCATAAACTCGGTAAAAAACAAACAATAAAACATTATTGAAAAGAAAAATTAATTTGAATCAAATCACATAGTTTCGAAATTATCCCTAATCAAATAGAAATTAGCTAGACATATTGGAGGTCATGATAATTAAAGAATAATATAAAACAATGATTAAAACCAACTAAACAAAAACAAGTAGCAGGAGGTGGCAGTGGTAGAATTATATTGGTGGTTGTGAAAGTCGGGAGCTCCTCTCTTGTAAATTGATCTCAATGGTTCTGTGGTAAGGACTGGAGTTGGTGATGATGGTATGCAATTGGTGCTGTTGTAGATGGTATGGTACAAGAGAACTGTGGATATAGGGTTTTGGACTGATGGTGATGGTTGGAGAGGAGCATAGCTCCTTTCTTTTGTGGTGAAGGCAGTGGTGAGGGGCGTGTATGTAGGGATGCACATGGTATGGTTCAGCTTGGTTTTTGAGCCATCCAGAACCAAAACCAAAGATCTCGGTTTTCCTGATTTCAAAACCGATGATTACCATCAACAAATTCGGTTCAGTTCGATTTCATACCGACTCGGTTTTGGTTTTAAACCGGACGGATTTGGTAAACCGGCAATGTTAACATTTTTCTAAGTCTTTCTTCTGTTACAAAATTCATAGCAACAAACAAATCATTATTATTCGATTCTATCAAAGTTTGGTGTCACTTTTGACTTAAGCACTAACAATCCATTGCATTCTCGATCAAATATGAAAACAAAATTGAATCAATCAATTTACCATCACATACATACATGAATCAAATTCAACAATCACAATTACAAATTATAATTGCAAAGCTATCAGGAATCTCTATCTAATGTAAGATCGTTTGTTTGATATAGTGTCAACTAAGAATAAAGTTCATATGTGAATCAATGCAAGTGATTTTTCTCAATAGATAAAATCACACACCTGCTTCATTGAATCCAGGAGTGCCGCATGAAATTGCACTAACATTTTCATCTTCAGCCAGTAATTTGTTATGTATATAGAACTCTAATATCTCTTGACGCCATCAATATTATGCCCTAGACAAGAAAATGGAACATGGGTTACAAACTACAAGAGAAAATTTATAAACTAATCAGGTGAGCTCATCAAAACATACCTCATTCTTTTCAAATCCATCCATTTCAACTAACTGATGCAATATTTTCTTTGTATGGCCTTTCCATTGTTTACGAGTAGACCCAACTGCATCTATTATATCGATGAATATGATGCACGAAGCCTAGTAGTGAAGTTAAAAGATATAGACAAGCTATCAGCATTCATCACAACATATCATCTAACTGGAAAAAAAATGGAAAACCCAGCATAACTTTTATTTTTCAAAAGGTGACACATCATCATAAGGAACAAGAATTGCACTTCGGAAGTTCCAGGACAAATACAGTGACACTTAAACAAAAATAAGGTTTATGAATCTAGGGAACTAGAAAGACAACACCAAATACTAACTCATAGCAACTAGAACCTTAGGTGATTACAAAGAATTATGTTCAGCATTAAGGATTCTTTACGTTCAACTATTAAGATCAAGACTGACCTTTCTCTTTGCTGCTTGGAATAACGCATGAACATGGCGAGCACCAACACCAACAAACCTGCAATTAAAAGGTAAAAACTGAAGTCAGAATTGCATACATATATATTATATGGCATTTTTGTAAGCAGGCCAAAGATACAGGACTGCCAACTTACATTTCCTCAAATTCTGAACTTGCTCTGTAAAAAAAAGGTATTCCAGCTTCTCCTGCGATAGCCTTCACACATCCAAACGAAAAACAAGAGGATATGAATTCACGGAAGAGAAGAAAAATGAATATAAAGACTAGAACCATCCAGAAAGCAAATACAGATAACCCATTACCTTGGCAAGCAGAGTCTTACCAGTCCAAGGAGCACCTGTCAATAGGATTCCCTGAAAACAGGAACCAAATAACAAAGATAAAGGTTAAAGAATGAGGGAGGATAAACAAAGAAGCACAACCACACCAAGTGTAAACTACAACATCACAAAGAAGTATCATGTTAATATATCTGAGCATACCTTAGGAAACTTTCCTCCAAGGCGTGTAAACTTCCCTGGGTTCTTGAGGTATTCCACCACTTCCTCAAGTTATTGTTTTGCATCATCACAACCTTTTGCGTCCTTGAATGTTTTTAAGTTCTGCATCACAGTCAAGTATTTAGTAAGATACAGAAATGTGATGGCTATATACCTACACCAATAAGAAAGAATTGAAGCACCATTGTGATTCATAAGCATTCAGATTTTTTCATGTGATCCAGTTGAAACCCAAATTACTCGACATAAAAGAACAAGATATAAAGAAAAACAATAGCAAACTAAAGATTCGTGACAAGATCACAACACAAATGGGTATTCTACAAGCTGCAACTTTGATATAGTTTAGGCAAACATATTGATAGGATTTTAGAATATCCTATATAAACAAACCGCAATCGGACGGTGTCTACAATGCAGACAACGACAAGTACGGGTCGAACCCAAAGGAAGCGGGGACAATACTGGAATTAATATCTCAATTAACTGATCAAATAATATTTTTGGATTTTAAGAAATTTTAATGAATGAGAAAATAATAAAATAAACTAGCTAAAATATACAATGTGATCAAGTAGAGAGCGCACTAGGGTTTTCGGTTTTCGCTAATTTGATATATAGAACTCACATCTAATCCCCAAAATTATTGTTTCACCACTGTAATTTTCTTCGCTTCCAAGTTGACATTTCTAAAGAATTGCTTATCAATCGAAAAGTATATCCCATCTAATGTTGTTAAGCATGGCATATCAGTTCAAAAGCATAAACAATCAGTAGAACTATCTAACCAATATATAGTTTCAAAGAATCAAATATCTAATTGATTGCATACACCGTCTAAGAATCTAATCCAAGCAAGACATATCAAA